>JAXQQM020062885.1:12500-23468 GCA_034641835.2 Pinus albicaulis | reverse complement strand
GTTCGGGTTGGGCCGTTTGCTCAGAGGGTGCCCATGTAAGATTTTCTAAGTTGTGACCGCCCAGGTGCCTTGTGCACGTCCAGGCGCCCCGTTTGCCGTTTGCTCCCATGTGCGTCCGTTTGGTTGGGTCGTTTGGTCGTGCCGGGTGAGGGCGTCCATTCGGGTCGGGTCGTTCGGTCGTGGCAGGTGAGGGCATCCGTTCGGGTCGGGTCGGGTCGTTTGGCCCAAGGGCGTCCGTTCGGGTCGGGTCGGGTCGTTTGGCCCAAGGGCGTCTGTTCGGGTCGGGTCGTTTGGTCGTGCCGGGTGAGGGCGTCCGTTCGGGTCGGGTCAGGTCATTTGGTCGTGCCGGGTGAGGGCGTCCGTTTGGGTCAGGTCGGGTCGTTTGGCCCGAGGGCGTCCGTTCGGGTCGAGTCGGGTTGTTTGGCCCGAGGGCGTCCGTTCTGGTGGGCGTGCCGGGTGAGGGCGTCCGTTTGGGTCGGGTCGGGTGGGCGTGCCGGGTGAGGGCGTCCGTTCGGGTCAGGTCGGGTCGTTTGGTCGTGCCGGGTGAGGGCTTCCGTTCGGGTCGGGTTGGGTCGTTTGGCCCGAGGGCGTCCGTTCGGGTGGGCGTGCCAGGTGAGGGTGTCCGTTCAGGTTGGGTCGGGTCGTTTGGTCGTGCCGGGTGAGGGTGTTCGTTCGGGTCGGGTCGGGTCGAGTCGTTTGGCTCGAGGGCGTCCATTTGGGTGGGCATGTCGGGTGAGGGCGTCCGTTTGGGTCGGGTCGGGTCGTTTGGCCCGAGGGCGCCCGTGTCAGATTTGCTAAGTTGTGATCACCCGGGTGCCTTCTGCACGTCCGGGCGGCCCGTTTCCGTTTTCTCATGTTGTTCAATCTTTAGCATTAGCCACGGGTGTACTAAAAGATGGAAAAGCTACGCATTAAGGTTTTATATCAAATGGAAAATATTAAATTAAAATGGGTCAAAAAGGGAGAAGGTGGTGAAATGCGCATGTAATAAAGCCAATGGGCAAACAACACAAAGCGGTGAAGGGCTGAATAATAAGTAAACAGGAAATATAAAGGTAAAAAGGGACATAGCGATAAACACTAACGGATATATTAAAAGGAGCCGCCGCCACGAAAGAAAAGCACGTGTGGAAAGTCCGAGGGGGTCGAGCAGCGAGGAAAGGACGAGACCCATACCCCCGTGGACTGATGACATGTGGCATGGTAAAGACTCAAAGTTGAAAGGGGATGGTAAGAACAGGCCACGGGATGTGATTACGTGGCGCAGTAAAGGTGGACCCACACAGTGGGGAAAGACATATGTTAGTTCGGCGTAGGAAATCACGCACGGTAAGGATTGGACAGCATATGTGGATAAAAGGTAAGGTAAAGTTCATTAGATTAGCTGGTACTGAGACCCGTACCAGCCTTTAACCCGACACGAGGCGCGCACCTACACCTTGATATCCCCAATCCCCATGCGCCATGTGTCTCATTATCAGTGTCCTTACGACACTTGCCTTCTGTCATTCTACTCATCCGCATTTTTAACCCAAACAGCCTGCTCTAGTAGTAACAAACTCCCGTATTTCTCTCTGGTAAAAAGACACAGGTTACTTTCTACAGCAAATACCAAGTAGGGAAGAGCACCTGGTCTACCCCAATCACTGTCAGAGTTCCCTGCGTCGCTTTCCCGAGCAGTGTCACCCTCTGTCCAGGTATTCTATTCTCTATTTTCCCTCTGTTTCCTTTCTCTTTTGCGAATTCTTAAAATGACAGCCATGGGAAGGGGAACGCCCAAGAAGAACGAGCCAGAAACTCCCCAGGTCTGTGAGTCTAGGAACCCTCCTGGTTTTGAACCCCTCTACGACTTGCAGTCTGGTATCTGCGACCCAAAATATCCTTTTGACATACGCAATATCAAACCCCTGCTTTTTGGCCGCCATTGCAAGAATGCAGACCGTTTCCGAGTTATCGTGTCTGGCTTCTACCACCAAGTCACCCCCCAGGTCCATTCTTGTATTGATTTTATCATCTGGCTCAGGGATGCCTATGATGTGCATCGGGACGCTTTCGTTTCTCCTCAGGGGAATGTGATTTTTTCCCTCTCTCCCGATGTTATCAGACAGGCCCTCCGGTTCCCTCCCAGCGACACATACTTCAGTTTCAAAGATGAAACCTTGCTAACCCAGTTCAATAAGCAGTCAAAGGAAGCCCGCCGTGCCTTCATATCCTCCATAACCATCGACCAGGCAACTGCCTTGCCTACATTGGAGCCATTTTCACTAAGTCTATTCGTCGAAGAGGTTCGACCTGTTCTGTCTCTCATCGCCGGCCTTTTGGGGATAGGGAGCCCGGAAGACATTTCTATGGTATGCATTCGCTTTTTATGGCTCATGTCACAGAACGGGGTTATGTTGGACATCCCAGGTTTCCTCTCCTCAACCATCCTAACCCAATTCCAAGAGCTCGCACAAGCCCGCAAGTTTCACTTTTTCTCAATGGTGTTCTACCTCTTCCTGTTCTAGCATGCAGATAAGTTTGCCCATTTGGGGTTAGATAGAGTCTATTCTGAGAATTCTCAACCCATACCAGTCTTCGACTGGAATTTCTCCATCCGTCATTTACCTAGGGGAGAGGGTTATGCAAACTTCGTGAACACTTTCATGTCCATCGCCTACACCATCATTCACGACATGCCTTCACCTAGGGTTTTCCCAGAGATGAAACGCTGGCTGCAGGCTGGGAAATACCAGTGTACCGGAGATTGGTTCCTCAATGAAGATTGCACTGAAATTCAGGTCTATGGAGCCGAAGTTGCTCCATAACGGTTGCCAGTTTTCCCCATCCGACGAGTTTACGCCCTCAAGTACATCCGGCAAGCCCTCAAAGCCGACCAGCTCCATTTTGTCCCTGCTAAGAAAGGCTACATCTTAAGGCTTCCTGTCCAAATCGGCCCCTTCGTGGTAAACTCTAGATATGCCCTCCCAATTGCTGAAAAAATGCTGCAAAACATGGACCTGAAGTTGGGGGAAAGATGGGCTTATGACCCACGAGAAATCATTTCTAATAAAAGAAAAAGAAACAGGTCTACGCCGTACATACATGAGTCGAGGTCATTTATGGAGTGGAGGGCTAACCTCGAAATTTGGCCCATGTTTTCGCAGATGGAGACAGACTCATCTGCTACAGGGGAAGAGGAGGAAGTGAACAGGGGTGCCGACGAAGAAGAGGCAGGTACCTCCGGAGGAGCACCACCGCCCAAGAGGTAGAGGGTGGCCACCAGTGAAGTAGAAGTAATAGGAGAAGGGAAATTATTGGAACCCTTCATGAAATTTGGCGAATTCGATAAAGGCAAGGTGGGGATAACAGTGCTGAGAGACAGCGTCGCCTCCTCCGATTACACAGAGGTTACGCAAGCCATCATCGAGCCCACTTCATCCAAGGCGAGCGAAAGGGAGCGGACAAATAAAACAATCCGAGACAGATACAAGGCTGAGTTAGGGGGGTATGTTGAAAAATACCATACCAGGCTCTCCGCCTCTATCAATGCAGACACTGAAAGCCTGGTACTGTCTATGGCGGAGGCCATCCTGGACCCAAATTCTGATGTTCCTAGTTATAAGGTGCTCGAATTGGCCATTGATATGCAGAAGGTACCGGTCCATGACATGTGCGACCTGTTCCAAACGGTCTGCGACATGATGAAAGACAAACTATCTCAGATTACCCTCGCATTAAAAAAGATAGAACAGAAATATGACCAGCTGAGGGAATCCTTTGTAGCGGAACAGGTTTCTTGTCATGCCCACGCACATCAGGTGCGTGATCTCCAGGATCAAATCAAAAACTCAGATGAAGGAGGGAAAGGTACATAAGAAGCACTTATAACTAAGTTGCAGAAGGACATCACAGCCGCAAAGAGACAGGCTCACATACCGGCTTCGCATCCTGTACAGACTGCCAAATTGGTACAGGCAGAGGAAGAGAAAAAGGAGCTGTCTGCTAGGCTTTCCAGAGAGAGGGAAGAGAAGGAAAAGATGGCCAAAAGGATTGGTGAGTTAGAAAACAGAGCAACAGAGCAACAAGCCCGGTGGGATTCGCACAGTTGTCATACGGCTGAAGCATCAAGCGGAACCAGCTCAGTGTCAGCACAACTATCCACAGCTAGAGCTGAGATCAAAGTGTTGGAGAAACAAGAATCCACGGCCAGGCAAAAGATCGCAGAATTGGAGGGCGCCCTGGCCGAAAAGGCCAGAACAGTTGAAGGGCTACAAAGAGAAGTTGAGGAAGAGAAAAAGGTCACGGCTGAGCAGCACAAAACCATTGCTGATATGAAGAGTCGAGCAAAGGGGAACCTCACCCTTCTCAAGGCCAGAAGCCTAATCTGGTCAGACATAATCACGGCAGTAACCGAGCAATGGGAATTCTTGACAATGATAGGGGAGCTCAAGTCCACTATTCCTTATCTCAATAGAAAGTTGTAGGAGGCAGGGGGTGATCTGCCTAACAGAGCTCAACATGCCGGGGACTACATCTCATTTCTTTATGCACTAAGGGCAAACGACTTGGGGAAACATGGTATCTCCAGTCGATTTACAGAGGTCATCAAGTATCAAAAGATCATCGATAAAGAGGAAGCCCGAGTAGCGGCTTCAAGGGCCCTTCAACGAGTGGCCGACAGTGTCGAACAGTTTGACGAGGTATGGGATGAGATCACCACAGCCGGACTCCCTTCCTGTTGGGAACCAACCGCCCCTGCCGTGCTTGTGCTTCTAGACCAATACACAACGTGTTTGCAAATGGAAAGAGATCGGACTGACCTCCAGATGGGGAAAGCGACCCAGCTCAAAGCCAGTACAATTGTCACAGTCCTCAAAAAGGAGTTTAATCTCCTTTACATGATAAAACACCGGCTCCCTACTGAGGCAGGTATTCACGCTCTCAGCGAATCTTTTATCAAAGTGGAGAAGATCTCAGCGATGCCAGAACCAACCTCCGAGAGTCAGCATAGACTGACACAGTTCATGAGTCAGCATACTAGTTCCTCCGCAAACGTGCCTCCGCCAGAATCTGCAACGGCTTCCACTCAGCCTCGTCCGTGACTTTTTAGTTAACTCATGATATGGTCTAAACGACCTATTTCACTTTCATTTATTTTATTTCTTTCAAAGTTCCAAGTGGGTTGTTTTTCCCCCACTCTTGCATTTTAATTTTTACATCAAACACTTGTTTAAATTTCTGTTTTGAAAGTGGTCAAGGGCCTGTTTGCACATGATGGGAGGCTTAATTCCCTATCATGAATTTTTTTTGTTATTATAGTGACTTTTAACAAATTTTGTTCATGCGAAGAAGATATTTCCCCAAAATATCTTCTCGCTAAAAGGAGAGGAATCCTATATAAGGTAGACCAAAGAAGAAAGAAAGGTTCCAATTCTTCAGAAGAAATTGACTGTGTAGGGATTTTCTGTGTGTGTTTTGTGAAGACTCAAATGCTAATGTGAAGAGCTCGTTGGGCTTCAATGATAAGGAGTTATACTTTAATAAGGATTCTGGCCTTGGTTTATGGTAGTGTGTAATTCTCTCTTGTTTATTGCAATATCTTTGTTCATTTCATTTACATCCATGTCTCTGGTATTATATTCTGGAATGTGAGTGTCCCGTTGTTTCTGATATGAATTTATCTCTCTGATACTTATATCATAAGCTTCCTGGTACTTTAAAAATGGCTCAGGTATAATACAGTGTTTCATCTCCAATTCATACATATTTCTACTATATTGACCGTTACGAAGTGCTATTGACGAAAGTTGCCAGCATGTATGGATTCTTAGTCATATAAGCCCATCATATGCTGGGAAACTCTTCTTGGTGTCGTCTTCATAACCGTTAATATCTCCTTCATTCTATGCAGCTCAGTAGTCACCTTTATATATACCCCTTTTTCTGCCATATACCATGAATCTGGCCCTGTTTACTGTAAACTGTCTTAAAGTTGTCTGATACATCAGTGTTTGAGTTCAATATTACATTCATCCAGTATTACTCTTTAAGCATCAAGCTGTCGAAAGTTTTGGTTCCACTCAAATATTATTCTCTGTTTGTAAAGAAGTAGTATGAGAGCCCTGTCTTGTTTAAACGTTAAACGCTATTATGTGTCCTCTAATCTCCATACATTATAAGATGTCCTAGGCACTGTTCTATAGCAACTCTAGGCTGTCTCTAGGAGTTACAACAGCTCCCATGTGCGTTCGTTCAGGTCGGGTCATTCGGTCGTGCTGGGTGAGGGCGTCCGTTCGGGTCGGGTCATTCGATCGTGCCGGGTGAGGGCGTCCGTTCGGGTCGGGTCATTCGGTCGTGCCGGGTGAGGGCGTCCATTCGGGTCGGGTCATTCGGTCGTGCCGGGTGAGGGCGTCCGTTCGGGTCGGGTCATTTGGTCGTGCGGCACGATGGCGTCCGTTCGGGTGGGCGTGCCGGGCGAGGGCGTCTGTTCGGGTCGGGTCGAGTCGTTTGGCCCAAGGGCGCCCGTGTCAGATTTTCTAAGTTGTGACCACCCGGGTGCCTTGTGCACGTCCGGTTTGCCGTTTGCTCCCATGTGCGTCCGTTTGGTCGGGTCGTTTGGTCATGCCAGGTGAGGGCGTCCATTCGGGTTGGGTCGTTCGGTCGTGCCGGGTGAGGGCGTCCGTTCGGGTCGGGTCGTTTGGTCGTGTGGCACGATGGCATCCGTTCGGGTGGGCGTGCCGGGCGAGGGCGCCCATCGGGTCGGGTTGGGTCATTTGGCCCTAGGGCGCCTGTGTCAGATTTGCTAAGTTGTGACTGCCCGGGTGCCTTGTGCACGTCCGGGCAGCCCGTTTGATGTGTGCTCCCATGTGCGTCCGTTTGGTCGGGCGTGCCGGGTCGCGCCGGGTGAGGGCGTCCGTTCGGGTGGGCATGCCGGGTGAGGGCGTCCGTTCGGGTCGGGTCGTTCGGTCGTGCCGGGTGAGGGCGTCCGTTCGGGTCGGGTCGTTTGGTCATGCGGCACGACGGCGTCCGTTCGGGCGGGCGTGCTGTGCAAGGGCGTCCATTCGGGTGGGTGTGCCGGGTGAGGGCTTCCGTTTGGGTCGGGTCGTTCGGTCGTGCCGAGCGAGGGCGTTCGTTTGGGTGGGCGTGCCGGGCGAGGGCATCCGTTCGGGTCGGGTCGGGTCGTTTGGCCCGAGGGCGTCCGTGTCAGATTTGCTAAGTTGTGACCGCCCGGGTGCCTTGTGCACATCCGAGCGGCCCGTTTAACGTGTGCTCCCATGTGCGTCCGTTTGGTCGGGCGTGCCGTGTCGCACCGGGTGAGGGCATCCGTTCGGGTGGGCATGCCGGGTGAGGGCGTCCGTTCAAGTCGGGTCGTTCGGTTGTGCCGGGTGAGGGCGTCCGTTCGGGTCAGGTCGTTTGGTCGTGCGGCACGATGGTGTCCGTTCGGGTGGGCGTACCGTGCGAGGGCGTCCATTTGGGTGGGCGTGTCAGGTGAGGGCATCCGTTCGGGTCGGGTCGTTTGGTCGTGCCGGGTGAGGGCGTCCGTTCGGGTCGGGTCGTTTGGTCGTGCGGCACGATGGCGTCCGTTCGGGTGGACATGCCGTGCGAGGGCGTCCGTTCAGGTCGGGTTGGGTCGTTTGGCCCGAGGGCGCCCGTGTCAGATTTTCTAAGTTGTGACCACCCGGGTGCCGTGTGCACGTCCGGGCGACCCATTCGCTGTTTGCTCCCATGTGCGTCCATTTGGTTGGGCGTGCCGTGTCGTGCCGAGTGAGGGCGTCCGTTCGGGTTGGGTGGTTTGGCCCGAGGGCGCCCGTGTCAGATTTGCTAAGTTGTGACTGCCCGGGTGCCTTGTGCACGTCCGGGCGGCCCGTTTACCGTTTTCTCCCATGTGCGACCGTTCGGGTGGGTGCGTCGTGTCATGCCGGGTGAGGGCATCCGTTCGGGTCGGGTCGTTTGGTCGTGCCAAGTGAGGGCGTCCGTTTGCGTCGGGTGGTTTGGCCCGAGGGCGCCCGTGTCAGATTTGCTAAGTTGTGACCGCCCGGGTGCCTTGTGCACGTCCGGACGACCCGTTTGCCATTTGCTCCCATGTGCGTCCATTCGGGTGGGCGCGTCGTGTCATGGCGGGTGAGGGCGTCCGTTCAGGTCGGGTCGTTTGGTCGTGCCGGGTGAGGTCGTCCATTCGGGTCGGGTGGTTTGGCCCGAGGGCGCCCGTCTCAGATTTGCTAAGTTTTGACCGCCCGAGTGCCTTGTGCACGTCCGGGAGGCCCATTTGCCGATTGCTCCCATGTGCGTCTGTTTGGTCGTGCGCGCTGTGTCGTGCCGGGTGAGGGCGTCCATTCGGGTCGGGTCATTTGGCCCGAGGGCGCCCGTGTCAGATTTGCTAAGTTGTGACCGCCCGGGTGCCTTGTGCACGTAGGAGCGGCCCGTTTGCCATTTGCTCCCATGTGCGTCCGTTCGAGTGGGCGCGCCGTGTCGTGCCGGGTGAGGGCGTCCGTTCGGGTGGGCGTGACGAGTGAGGTCGTCTGTTCGGGTGGGGTCGTTTGGCCCGAGGGCGCCCGTGTTAGATTTGCTAAGTTGTTACCACCCGGGTGCCTTGTGCATGTCCGGGCGGCCCGTTTGCCGTTTGCTCCCATGTGCGTCTGTTCGGGTGGGCGCGCCGTGTCGTGCCGAGTGAGGGCATCCATTCGGGTCGGGTCGTTTGGGCCGAGGGCGCCCGTGCGTTCGTTTGGGTGGGCGTGCCGGGTGAGGGCGTCCGTTCGAGTCGGGTCGTTTGGCCCGAGGGCGCCCGTGTCAGATTTGCTAAGTTGTGACTGCCTGGGTGCCTTGTGCATGTCCGGGCCGGCCGTTTGCCGTTTGCTCCCAGGTGCGTCCGTTAGGGTGGGCGCGCCGTGTCGCCCCGGGTGAGGGCGTTCGTTCGGGTCGTGTCGTTTGGTCGGTCGTGCCGGGTGAGGTCGTCCGTTCGGGTCGGGTCATTTGGCCCGAGGGCGCCTGTGCCATATTTGCTAAGTTGTGACCGCCCGTATGCCTTGTGCACGTCCGGGCGGCCCGTTTGTCGTTTGCTCCCATGTGCGTCTGTTCAGGGGGGCGCTCTGTGTCGCCCTGGGTCAGGGCGCACAGACGGGGGCGTTCGGGTCGCCCTGTTTTGTCCGAGGGTGTGCTTATCAGATTTGCTTTTCGTGTGAAAGGTGGGTTGGTAATTGAGTTGTTTTGCTCGGTTGTGCCTGAAGAATGGCCTTGGGTCATTTGTAGGGTCGTCGAATTTCTTCTCTCCATCACCACTCGGTAGCATATGAGCGGTAATGTTGGCCATGCTCGTCCTTGGAGGCATGTTTGAACAATCTCTCCCGTCCCCTCTGTTTTCTAGCATTTGGATGGGGTTGTTGTGTGTGGCTCTTTGAGATGACTGGCCGCGTGTTGGCGTTGTTGAAATCGGCTCTCCGGTAACTCTCTCTCGTGCCCCTTGGTCGCACGTTTGCTCTGTTGAAATCAGCGTTTTGCTATGTCGCTCGTTGGCTCTGTCGATGTCGGCTCTTCTCTATATTGTTCTTCTCCTCCCTTTTTGCTTGCTTGTGGGGGAAGGGGTTGGATTTTCGTGTGAAAGGTGGGTTGGTAACTAAGTTTTTGTTCGGGTGTGCTTGAAGAGTGGCCTTGGGTCATTCGTAGGGTCGTCGACTCTCATCTTCTCTCCATCCCCACTCGGTAGCGCATGAGCGGTAATGTTGGCCATGCTTGTCCTGGAAGGCATATGTGAAAAGAGTTACCCTTCCGCTCTGTGTTCTCAGAGTTGGATGAGGTCGCTCTGTGTGGCTCCTTGAGACAACTGGCCGGTCGCCTCTGTCGCTCTCGTGCCCCTTGCTCGCTCATTGGCTCTGTCGATGTTGGCTCTTCGCTATATTGTTCACCTCCTTCCTTTTTGGTGGGTTGGAGAGGTGTGCTTTTGTCTCGTTGGCTTCATGAAATCGGCTCCTCGCTATATTGTTCACCTCCTCCCCTTTTGGTGGGAGGAGGGGATGGATTTTCGTGTGAAAGGTGGGTTGGTAAATTGAGTTGCTTGTTCGGGTGTGCCTGAAGAATGGCCTTGGGTCATTTGTACGGTGGTCGACATTCATATTCTCTCCATCCCCACTCGGTAGCACATGAGCGGTAATGTTGGCCATGCTTTTCCTGGGAGGCATATGTGAAAAGAGTTACCCTTTCGCTCTGTATTCTCAGAGTTGGATGAGGTCGCTGTGTGTGGCTCCTTGAGACAAATGGCCAGTCGCCTATGTCACTCTCGTGCCCCTTGCTTGCTCGTTGGCTCTGTCGATGTTGGCTCTTCGCTATATTGTTCACCTCCTCCCTTGTTGGTGGGTTGGAGAGGTGGGCTTTTGTCTCGTTGGCTTCGTGAAATCGGCTCCTCGCTATATTGTTCACCTCCTCCCCTTTTGGTGGGGGGAGGGGTTGGAATTTCGTGTGAAAGATGGGTTGGTAACTGAGTTGTTTGTTCGGGTGTGCCTGAAGAGTGGCCTTGGGTCATTCGTAGGGTCGTTGACTCTCATATTCTCTCCATCCCCACTCGATAGCGCATGAGCGGTAATGTTGGCCATGCTTGTCCTGGGAGGCATATGTGAAAAGATTTACCCTTCCGCTCTGTGTTCTCAGAGTTGGATGAGGTCGCGCTGTGTGGCTCCTTGAGACAACTGTCCAGTCGCCTATGTCGCTCTCATGCCCCTTGCTCGCTCGTTGGCTTCGTCGATGTTGGATCTTCGATATATTGTTCACCTCCTCCCTTTTTGGTGGGTAGGAGAGGTGGGCTTTTGTCTCGTTGACTTTGTGAAATCGGCTCCTCGCTATATTGTTCACCTCCTCCCCTTTTGGTGGGGGGAGGGGTTGGATTTTCGTGTGAAAGGTGGGTTGGTAACTCAGTTGTTTGTTCGGGTGTGCCTGAAGAGTGGCCTTGGGTCATTTGTAGGGTCGTCGACTCTCATCTTCTCTCCATCCCCACTCGGT
>JAXQQM020062885.1:5000-7500 GCA_034641835.2 Pinus albicaulis | reverse complement strand
TGGATTGTGGGTTTTTTTGCGCGACTTGGTCATTTCTTGGATGTGTCGATTGTTGCAATAGCGTTGTGGTGTGCGCTTTGAGGGCTTCCCTCTTTTTAGGGTGTGACGTTGCACCGCCGGCGTATTTGTGGCCCTGGGCTTTGTCCAACATTAAGTTTCAGCCTGCGATAACTCCTCTTTGGAGTTTCGGTTGTTTGGGCCCCCTTGAATTTTTGGCTGGAAAGGTTGTCGAGTGTCCTATACACGGAGGGGTGCAATAGCGGGGTGGGTTTGCTATTAGTGCATTTTTTTTCTGAAGCCTTGTGTGGGTTGGGGGGTCGTTTACCTCTCAGTGGTAACGTGCTCTAGGCACTTGTCTCGTCGGGGCCCTCGGCTTTTCTAGTGGTCAAGTTTAGGTTGTGGCTTGTCTCTGCTTGGTTGTTTGATTGCCGCTTGTTATGTCATGTAGATAGAAAGGATGTTGCGTTGCAATGTAGTATGTGGAAGGGTGCGAAAAAGTGGGATGCTTTTGATTGGGTGCCTTGTTTTCCTTCTTTTTGGTTAAGCCAACGTCCCCTCGCGCGGTGGTGGCCCTCTGTTTTTCTAGCTAGCGTTGCTTGAAATTTGTCCCCCTTTCTCTCAAATTGGATTTTTGTCGCGAGTGTTATGGTGGGTAATGCTTGGTTTTTCTTTCTTTCATGTCATCATTTTATTCCCTTCCGGTCCCCAGCTTTATGGAGAAAAGCGAGAATTGTTGTGGGTCGGTGTCGGAGAAGGATGAAAAGCAGTGCAAACTCCCGGGTTGGCCACCCTAGTCCTTCTCGGTCGTCGTTCCTTGCAGTTCCCCCCTTTTTTGCCAAGGCACAGGGCTTGGAAAATCTTGTACGGTGTTTGAGCCTCCCCTTGTGATTCGTTTTGTTCCCCCTAGCTTTACGGAGAAAAGGTGGGATTGCCGTGGATTTTGACGTTTTCGGAAGGATGAAAAAGCAGTGCGAGTTCCTGCTGGGGTGGCCGCCCTAGTCCTTCTCGGTCGTCGATTTGTGCAGTTCCCGCCTTTTTGCGAGGGCACGGGGCCTTGAAAGCCTGTTTTGTGTTTGAGCCTCGGCCATGTTTTGGTTCTCTTTTTTCTTTTCTCTTTTGGGGTTGCTTTTTTCTCTTCCTCCTTTCGGCCCCTAGCTTTACGGAGAAAAGGGTGAATCGTTGAGGATTGGCATTCGCGAAGGATGAAAGGCAGTGCGAGCTCCTGGGTTGGCCACCCTAGTCCTTCCCGATTGTCGTTCCTTGTGATTCCCCCCCTTTTGCGAGGGCGCGGGACTCGCGAAGTGTTTTTTATCTGTTTGGGCCTCCTCCTTTGAGTGGGTGGAAAATTTTGTTTGTCTTTCTTTCATGTGTTTTTCTTACTTTCCTCGTTTCGACCCCCGTATTTACAGAGAAAAAAGGGGGAGTTGTAGTGGGCTTGATGTTCGTGAAGGACGAAAAGAAGTGCGAGTTTTCAGGGTGGCCACCCTAGTCCTTCTCGGTCATCGTTCTTTACAATTCTACCCTTTTTGAAAGGCATGTGGTTTGGAAAGCAGCTCTTCTTGCTTGTTCGAGCCCCTTCCCTTTGGTGAGTGGGTGTTATGGAGTGCGGTTGTCTCGAGGGGGAAGGGGGCTTGTTGCGACGCATTGTACGTTGGGTTGGCTTTTAGCCATTTCTTGTGGGGGTGCGATATTTTGGTAACACACGGAAACGACTCTCGGCAACGGATATCTCGGCTCTTGTTACGATGAAGAACGTAGCGAAATGCGATACTTAGTGTGAATTGCAGAATCCTGTGAATCATCGAGTTTTTGAACGCAATTTGCGCCCGAGGCTTCGGTCGAGGGCACGTCTGTCTGGGCGTCGCATCCCAATCAAACGCGCTCCTTGCAATATGGTAGGGAGCGGCGGAGGTGGTCGTCCGTGCCCAATGCGGTGCGGTTGGCTGAAATGTGGAAGGCGATGTTTCGTGGCGTGCGTCCGCAAGCGGTGATCTTGTCCCCTTGGTTGGGCAGTCGGCGTTAGTTGATGCGGGCTCTGTGTGGCATCGCTGGAACTTGCTTTGCTATCTCTTGTCCTCCCATTGGGTAGGGTGGATTTAGCTCCAACTTAAAACCTCAACTCAGGCGAGAACACCCACTGAGTTTAAGCATATAATTAAGCAGAGGAAAAGAAACTTACAAGGATTCCCCTAGTAGCGGCGAGCGAACCGGGAAGAGCCCAGCATGAAAATCGGGTGGCAGCCTCACCTGAATTGTAGTCTGTTGAAGCGTCCTCAGCGGCGGACCCAGGCCAAGTTCCTTGGAAGGGGGCGCCTGAGAGGGTGACAGCCCCGTCGGGCCGGGACCCTGCCGCATCACGAGGCGTTGTCGGCGAGTCGGGTTGTTTGGGAATGCAGCCCTAATTGGGTAGTAAATTCCATCCAAGGCTAAATACGAGCGAGAGACCGATAGCGAACAAGTACCGCGAGGGAAAGATGAAAAGGAATTTGAAAAGAGAGTT
>JAXQQM020073800.1:0-120812 GCA_034641835.2 Pinus albicaulis | reverse complement strand
TGGTATTGAAAAATGGGCCCGTGGTATTGAAAAAGGATAAATATATATAAGGAGAAGAAATTCATTGTGCAAATCATGTGTGTGGGTGCAAGATGTCTGAGCTTGAATGAATACTTCTCTCTGAAGTATATCTGAATGGAAAGGGTTACACTTGAATGATAAATCTGAATGTATGATGCACCAATGATGAAGAAGGGGATCTAGATCTGAATTGCTCTTGTATTTGCTAGATCTGATTATGGAAGGCTTAGATCTGTGATGAGGCGATCATCTAGGCGAACATCTGTCTGAAGCAAAAGGGTAGATCTGAACTGAATATCTGATCTGATGAAGTATGCTGCTCTGTAATGATTGAAGATCTATACGCTACTTCGCCGCGGAGGAAGCGCGTATATACGCGGCTTCAGCGAAGAGAAAGCGCGTATGCGCAATAAAATATACACTGTGGTATACGCTGGTGTGTGTGGACGGAAGCGCGTATATACGCGACATCAGTGAAGTAAAAGCGCGTATGCAAACTAGGGTTTGCTGAAGCAAGGGGTATGAAATATCTGATCTGTTATGCTGTGTTTCTGCTATCTGATCTGTGTTGATATGTATCTGTTGATGATGTATGTTTGTGCTTAAAAGTATGGAAAGGGTTCGGTCTGGAAATATGATGAATTGTGGCCTGCAAGTTGTGTTCTATTGAAGTGGTTGGATCCAGTGTGAAAATTGATGAAACGTGGTCCAAGGTGGTGCTGAAGGTTGTAGCCTTCAGTCAGGGGGTTGTAGCTCCCTTCCAGGTGAGGCTGGTAAGCGAGATCGGGGGGTCGTAGCTCCCTTCCAGGAGAGGCTGGTAAACGAGTCAGGGGGTTGGAGCTCCCTTCCAGGAGAGGCTGGTAAACGAGCGCAGGTGGGTGCCTGCGTGCTGGTCAAGTCTGCGCAAGCACATATGTTGTAAGATGTTTTCTCTATAATAAAATATTGAAGGCTGAGCAACTGCAGCGGTGGTTTTCTCCCGACTTGGGTTTCCACCTAAAATTCTGGTGTTCATGTGTGATGCTTTGTGTCATGATTTATTCTGTTCTTACTGCACATGTTTACTGCTTATTGAATATCTGATGAATAAATGAAGGAATGATTTGAGTGAAGAATTAATGACATAAATAGATATCTGTGTATACGCGAGTTTCGTAAAGGGTATCCGCGTATATACGCAATTCTGGTTCAGGAAAGTAGCGTATTCATTTTAGAAGCAGGAAAAAGTGAAAGTTTTGAATATGCAGTAAATACTGATTCACCCCCCCCCCTCTCAGTATTTTTCCCAACAACTTGTATGGTGAATTCATGTTTATAGTTGTGTTTATTTCCGCTGCATATTGATGAACACTTGAAGAATAACATTAACTAAGTGTTGTGATATGGATTAGTCTATGCACTCAAGTATTGATAAAACAAAAAGTTTAGTAGTGTCGTACCCACTATACGTGATTGAAAGAGTATCACAAGTATAGGCCTTGATAGGATAGGTAGATGGATGGCTACCATAGATGGGAGAAATCTGCAAATGTACTTATAGAGTTATATGCAGCGTTAATGAGTTATATGTAACATTAATAGAGAAATAGCTACACAATATTAGTTAAACTATATTGTAGCAAAGCTAATAAGTATTTAAATTATATTCCAACTTCCAACACAAGCCTTGATCATTTTATTAGTCCCTTCCATCTAGCATTGGACTATAGTAATCAGAATGTTGTGATAAGAATTAGTTGGTGTACAATTAACCTAAAGTTTTTAGGCTCATCGATGTTCTTGCTGTGTATTTTCCATAGTCCAATTGATTTCATCGTACTTTTGGCCTCTTCCCGAGGTAGGGATGCAAAAACCATATGTTATGTTCATGGATCTAGTTTTTATTTAGAAATTACTAAAGTAATGCTAGCATTAAAATAAAACATTAAATGTTATACGAATGAATTTTTTTTAAGATGCAACGACGCAAGGTAACTAAGGTAAGTTGAGTATTGTACTTTCCATCTCCGTGAGAATTTTAAGACACCTGGACTTCCTTAGTTTTACACCTGGAATCAACTAGTAATCAGGCTAGTTCAATATTCATATTGAGTGCCTTTGCTTCACCTTCTTGGCCTTGAACTCTCGTAGCCTACAAGGGAATTTTTCTTAGGAAGGAGCACCAGAAAAAATCCAACGGGACAAGATTGGGGATCTTAGAGGCCTCCAGGGGAATTTTTCTTAGGAAGGAGAACGAGAACAAATCCAATGGGACAAGGCTAGGGCTATTAAATTTTTCTTCCTCTGTGACTGCGACATCACGGCAATTGAAATCAAGATTACTCCATGCAGTCTAGTAGAACTTAATTTATATGTTGTTGTGCAGGGTAAAAGGCTACCATTTTAGGTGCTATACTTTCCATAAAAAAAATTCTGGCTCACAGAAATCCATAGTAAGTATCTAACCATTGTATTCCTCACCTTTTCCTCAGAGGCTTCTAAAATTTTGACAGAACTCCAGTTAGTTTCGTATACCTTAATTTCTCTGTTGTGCAAGGTAAAATACTATCATTTTAGGCTATAAACTTTCCAAAACATCTGTTGTTGACTCGAAGAACTCTTTAGTAAGTATCTAACCATTATCTTCCTCACATTTTCCTCACCAGCTTCTAAAATTATGACAAAACTCCAGGTAGCCCAGTAGAACTTAATTTCTTTGTTGTGAAGGGTAAAAGTCTATCGTTTTTTTCTATATGAGTTTTTAGGTTTTCCCATTATTAATGGAATTTCATTAACATAATATTTTATATATTCTTCCTTCCATTCTTATCTGTGTTTTTTGGTTCCACTACTGAATTTTATGAATTTTCTTTTTATTCTTCACAGTTTTGGTTTTCTTTAGCGAAATTTCTTTAGTGTATTTCCCCTCATAAAGAGTATGAGGAAGTCCTACTTGAAAATGATTGACAATAATAATGAACGAAAGAAAGTCATTAGAGCCGGATAATATACTAACTTCACATATTAGAGGAAACTTAAGAATAAGGCTTCAGAGTTGTCTTTCTTCTTGCTCTGGTTAATGGAGCCAGCCTTCAACGATTGAGAAAACCATCATAACGACTGGTACATTGTATAAAAGAGACGACAGAAACTTTTGTGTAAGAGTATCGAAAGGCAGGTGCAACCAAAGATACTTGGGAAAATAAAGCAACTAAACGATTAGAACGAAATGAGGAAGCAACATAACAGGCTCCATTAAACTAGCCTTGGTTGTAGAACCTATGAATTAACCTTGTAAAAGTGATAATACTGGGAAAAAGGCAAGTCATTATCATATCATAAAAAAATTAAAAGCCTCTGGAAACATTTTTTTAAAGAAATGATCCTAAATCAAAACATCATTTGTGGCAGAACCAGACACCAATTTTTATGAATCAATTAATAGTTAAAAACATTGGTGTGTTGTAAATTAAAATCTGCAAACAACCATGGAATTGTAACTAGAATCATTTGATAATTAAAAACCTATTTTATTCCCTCAATAGAATAAAGTGAATGAATTCCTCTGTTATTTCGCTTGAATGAATCAGAATGAATGAATGCAAGCACGGGTAGAGCTAGGGAAAGGCCTAGAAAACCATAGCAAGAGAGAATAAAAATCAAAAACTCTTAGAGACCGGCATGTCAAAATGTTTATTTCTACTACAGTAATGTGATTGGTTAACGGACGACCATAAACCCTAGGAAATTCTCTTTCTCTTTAACCAAACGATCTGGCTGGGTCTAGTGCTTAAGAAAGGTCGGGTCACGAAATTGTCACTCTGAAGATTAACATGTTATCCCGTCAAGGAGAGGATTCTCATTGTGGAAAGAAACCATTTGAATTTCATATGCACAACACTTACAACAACGACAATAGAGACATATGCGACCTGGTCGCGTAGTCGCAACACCATGAAAACAGTCGCATGAGAGGGCTACAACTACTCACACAGTCACAGCACGCTGAAAAATAGTCGAAAAGGAGGGATGCGACCTAGTCGCATAGTCGCAGCACACTGAAAAATAGTCGCATGGGAGGGATTTGACCTAGTCGCAAAGTCACAGCACGCTGAAAAATAGTCGCATGAGAGGGATGCAACTTATGACTCACACAAAAAAAAGGTTGTATTATGTTCCTAGAAATTTCGTGGCTTTGGGTGACTGAATGTAGATACAGTGGGTAAGGAAGCCCAGATTTGTGGAACAATTTGGCATAGGAATTGACAAGAAGAACCACTGAGTGCTAAGTTTTAAACCCACAAAATTTCTTTGCCAGTATATAAATATTTTGGGTTTGATTAAAAGCTGAGCAGTGAACCAATCCTGTATTATAGTGGAGAATCTTACCTGCGGGAAGGACTGAGTCACTGATGAAGGAGCGGGGTGATGCGAGGCCTTCAAAGACAATAGGGAAAATTATGTAGGTATTCTAGAAGCTAGCTCTTGGGATAATCTATTCAACGAAGATTTTTTCGAGAAGTTGGGAACGTTTATTATAAAACTCCAGGGGAAAAGGGCCAAATACAAGAGCCAGATGGAGAAGAAATCTATCCCATAGCTTATTTTTAGCCTCGTGGATGTTAAAAGTACTTTATTTCTTTGTTTCTTTGTTTCTTTCTATTTGGATGGATGTCCACACATTACATATGTAAATTCTAGTTCGAGAGATCAGACATCAGGGCGAGAACCTTGGCATTAAATAGCAATGGAAGGTCTTGACATGTTAAGATGAGCAGAAACTGTGGAATATAAATGCAACAAGTCTTGAGCAATAAAAAAATAGAGTTAATATTGCCTTGCCCTTCTGACCGAGATGGCCCTTTGGCTCTGGGCTCATGCTTCTAGTTTGAGCTTGAAAGACCTGGAATTGAAGTTAAAGATTGAAATCCCTTTCTTTATTTTTTTGGCCTTTCTTTCTTATCTGGCCCATGAATTAAGTTTCCCATTCCCTAGGTTTAAAGGCGGATTTTCCATTATCACTTTGACTACAAATTTACAAAAAGAAATCCCTTCTCTGCACTATTGGATGTGCAAGAAGCTCCTGGTAACCTTACTCCTGTTGTGTTCAGGTATTACATTGGTTCATTTACATGTAATATCAAAACCACTTGTATTGTATTAAAAAACCATTGCATATATGTGTCCCTTTATTTAGACCTTATTCCAATATTCCTCAGTATGATAAAATTACCAATATGAAAAATTAAGGCTGATACAGGTGATATGCCCCAACTTGAAGAGTAGTTTCAAAGTTGAACCAGAGCCAACATCTTTCCACTACCACTATGCCAATTCGTGCATTCCAATATGTGGTGCTTCAGGCTCCAGATATGCCCTTCATATTCCCTCGGATATGCTAAAACTATATATGTTTCACCCTTATTACTGTGGTTAAAGCTTCTTAACCTCCTATTACGGGTGCTGCTAATGATCCTACTGGTTTTTTTACTAGATTTAATTCTGCTGGAATAGTTTTTTGGATCGACTCATTAATTGACTAGATCAACCGCCTCTATCTTTTCTTCAACTAACTCTCACCATAATAAATAAATTAAAAAGTATGAAGTTGCATGAACTACAAATCGCTTGGGTCATGCACCAAGAAGATTTCCCTTATTCATACCTATAACTTGTCACAGACGGAAACATGACAAGATCGCGGAATTAGAGTACTTATGTTGTACCTCGATTTCCATAATCATATGAGATAAAAAAAAAAATATTTTTCTTAGTTGTTGATATGGGATATGACTTTTTCTTAGGGTTGGCTCGTGCACGACATTAGGCAGAATCATGCAAGCCATGGGCAGGTCATGCAGGGAAGGCACCATTGTACCAATGAATTGTAAAATTGTAAATTTTAAAAGAGAAAGTACTCAAATTTAGTAATTGAAGTTGCAGAGTTGTAAATTGATGTATTTTGATTTATGAAAACATTGATACTTGAAAGATTCACTTATTAAGGTATTTTCCCCTTCTGAGTAGTTATGGGTGTACTTGAATGGTGGATTTATGTTTATAGTTTTGTTTATTTCCACTGCATATTGATGAACACTTGAAGAAGAAAATTAACTAAGTGTTGTGATATGGAGTAGTCTATACACTCAAGTATTGATAAAACAAAAAGTGTAGTAGTGTCACACCCACTATACGTTATTGAAAGAGTACCACAAGTATAGGCCTTGATAGGATAGGTAGATGGATGGATACTATAGATTGGAGGAATCTGCAAATGTTATTATATAGTTATATGTAGCATTAATGAGTTATATGTAACATTAATAGACCAGTAGCTACACAATATTAGTTAAACTATATTGTAGCAAAGCTAATAAGGATTTGAATTATATTCCAACTTCAAACACACGCCTTGATCATTTTATTAGTCCCTTCCATCTAGAATTGGACTATAGTAATGAAAATGTCGTGATAAGCATTATTTGGTGTACAATTAACCTAAATTTTTCTAGGCTTAGCTATGTTCTTGCTGTGTATTTTCCATAGTCCAATTGATTTCATCGTACTTTTGGCCTCTTCCCAAGGTAGGGATGCCAAAACCATAAGTTATGTTCATGGATCTAGTTTTTATTTAGAAAGTACTAAACTAATGCTAGCATTAAACTAAAACATTAAATGCTATGCGAATGAATTTTTTTTAAGATGCAGCGACGCAAAGTAACCAAGGTAAGTTGGGTATTGTACTTTCCACCTCCGTGTGAATTTTAAGACATCTGGACTTCCTTAGTTTTACACCTGGAAACAACTGGTAATCAGGCTCCTTCAATATTCATATTGAGTGCCTTTGCTTCACCTTCTTGGCCTTCAACTCCCGTAGCCTACAAGGGAAGTTTTCTTAGGAATGAACACCGGAACAGATCCAACTAGACAAGCTTGGGGATCTTAGCGGCCTGCAGGGGAAGTTTTCTTAGGAAGGAGCACGAGAACAAATCCAACGAGAAAAGGTTGGGGCTATTAAATTTTTGTTCCTCTGTGACTGTGACATCAAGGCAATTGACATCAAGATTACTCCATGCAGTCTAGTGGAACTTAATTTCTATGTTGTTGTGTTGGGTAAAAGCTACCGTTTTAGGTGCTAGAATTTCCAAAATAATTGTCGTTGGCTCGAAGAAATCCATAGTAAGTATCTAACCACTTTATTCCTCACCTTTTCCTCAGAGGCTTCTAAAATTTTGACAGAACTCATGTTATTCTGGTATACCTTAATTTCTCTGTTGTGCAGGGTAAAAGACTATCGTTTTAGGCTCCAGACTTTCCAAAACATCTATTGTTGGCTCGAAGAACTCTGTAGTAAGTATCTAACCATTATATTCCTCACATTTTCCTCACCGGCTTCTAAAATTAAGACAGAACTCCAGGCAGCCCGGTAGAACTTAATTTCTCTGTTGTGCAGGATAAAAAGCTACCGTTTTTTTCTTTATGAGTTTTTACATTTTCCAATTTTTAGTGGAATTTCATTAACATAATATTTTATATATTCTTCCTTCCATTCTTGTCTTGTTTTCTGGTTCCACTACTGAATTTTATGAAAATTTTCTTTATTCTTCACGGTTTTGGTTTTCTTGAGCGAAATTTCTTCAGTGTCTTTCCCTTCATAAAGAGTATGAGGGAGTCCTACTAGAAAATGATTAACAATAGTAAGGAAAGAAGGAAAGTCATTAGAACCGGATAACAAAATAACCTCATGTATTAGAGGAAACTTAAGAATAAAGCTTCAGAGTTGTCTTTCTTCTTGCAATGGTTGATGGAGCCAACCTTCAGTGATTGAGAAAACCATCGTAATGGCTGGTACATTGTATAAAAGAGACGAAAGAAACTTTTGTGTAAGAGTATCGAAAGGTAGGTGCAACCAAATATAGTTGGGAAAAGTTATTTTTATTTTCAATAAAGAAACTAAAGGATCAAAATGAAATGAAGGAGCAACATAATAGGCTCCATTAAACTAGCCCTAGTTGTGGAACCTATGAATTAACCTTGTAAAAGTGATAATACTGGGAAAAAGGCAAGTCATTATCATATCATAAAAAAATTAAAAGCCTCTGGAATTTTTTTTTTAAAGAAATGATCCTAAATCAAAACATCATTTGTGGTAGAACCAAACACCAATTTTTATGAATCAATTGATAATTAAAAACATTAGTGTGTTGTAAATTCGCATCCGCAAACAACCATGGAATTGAAACTAGAATCATTTGATAATTAAAAACCTATTTTATTCCCTCAATAGAATAAAGTGAATGAATTCCTCTGTTATTTCACTTGAATGAATGCAAGAATGGGTAGAGCTAGGTAAATGCCTAGAAAACCATAGCGAGAGAGAATAAAAATTAAAAACTCTTAGAGACCGGCATGTCAAAATGTTTATTTCTACCGCAGTAATGTGATTGGTTAACGGATGGCCATAAACCCTAGCAAATACTCTTTCTCTTTAACCAAACGCTCTGGTTGCGTCCAGTGCTTAAGAAAGGTCGGGTCACGCCATTGTCACTCTGAAGATTACCATGTTATCCCGTCAAGGAGAGGATTCTCACTGTGGGAAGAAACCATTTGAATTTCATACACACAACACTTAAAACAACGACAATAGAGACATATGAAACTTCGTCGCGTAGTTGCAACACCATGAAAATAGTCGCATGAGAGGGCTACGACTACTCACACAGTCACAGCATGCTAAAAAATAGTCACAAAGGAGGGATGCGACCTAGTCGCACAGTCGCAGCACGCTGAAAAACAATCGCATGGGAGGGATTTAACCTAGTTGCACAGTCACAGCACGCTAAAAAACCTTCGCATGAGAGGGATGAAACTTAAGACTCACACAAAAAAAAGGTCGTATTATGTTCCTAGAAATTTCGTGGCTTTGGGTGACTGAACGTGGATACAGTGGGTAAGGATGCCCAGATTTCTGGAACAATTTGGCATAGGAATTGATAAGAAGAACCACTGAGTGCTAAGTTTTAACCCCACAAAATTTATTTGCTGGTATATAAATATTTTGCATCTGATTAAAAGCTGAGCAGTGAACCAATCCTGTATTGTAGTGGAGAATATTACCTACGGGAAGGACTGAGTCATTGATGAAGGAGCGGGGTGATGCGAGGCCTTCAAAGACAATAGGTAAAATTATCTAGGTATTCTAGAAGCTAGCTCTTGAGATAATCTATTCAACAAAGATTTTTTCGAGAAGTTGGGAGCATTTATTGTAAAACTCCAGAGGAAAAGGGCCAAATACAAGAGCCAGATGGAGAAGAAATCTATCCCATAGGTTATTTTTAGCCTCGTGGATGTGAAAAATACTTTATTTCTTTGTTTCTTTGTTTCTTTCTATTTGGATGGATGTCCACACATTACATATGGAAAGTCTAGTTCGAGAGATCAAACATGAGGGCGAGAAACCTGGCTTTAAATAGCAATGGAAGGTCTTGACATGCTAAGACGAGCAAAAAATGTGGAATATAACAGCAACAAGTCTTGAGCAATAAAAAAACAGAGTTAAGATTGCCTTGCCCTTCCGAGCGAGATGGCCCTTTGGCTCTAGGCTCATGCTTCTAGTTCGAGCTTGAAAGACCTGGAATTGAAGTTAAAGATTGAAAGCCCTTTCTTTATGTTTTTGGTCTTTCTTTCTTATCTAGCCCATGAATTAAGTTTCCCATTCCCTAGGTTTAAAGGCAGATTTTCCATTATCACTTTAACTACAAATTTACAAAACAAAATCCATTCTCTACACTATTGGATTTGCAATAAGCTCCTGGTAACCTTACCCCTGTTGTGTTCAAGTGTTACATCGCTTCATTTACATGTAATATCAAAACCACTTGTATTGTATTAAAAAACCATTGCATATATGTGTCCCTTTATTCAGAATTTATTCCAATATTACTCAGTATGATAAAATTACCAATATGAAAAATGAAGGCTGATACAGGTGATATGCCCCAACTTGAAGAGTAGTTTCAAAGTTGAACCAGAGCCAACATCTTTCCTCTATCACTAGGCCAATTCGTGCATTCCAATATGTGGTGCTTCTGGCTCTAGACATGCCCTTCATATTCCCTCGGATATGCTACCACTATATATGTTTCACCCTTATTATTGTGGTTAAAGCTTCTTAACCTCCTATTACGGGTGCTGCTAATGATCCTACTAGTTTTTTTACTGGATTTAATTCTACTGGAAGAGTTTTTTGGATCGACTCATTAATTGACTAGATCAAACGCCTCTGTCTTTTCTTCAACTGACTCTCACCATAATAAATAAATTAAAAAGTATGAATTTGCACGAACTGCAACTCGCTTGGGTCATGCACCAGGAGGATTCCCCTGATTCATACCTATAACTTGTCACAGACGGAAACATGACAAGATCGCGGAATTAGAGTACTTCTGTTGTACCTCGATTTCCATAATCATATGAGATAAAAATAAATTATTTTTCTTAGTTGCTGATATGGGATATGACTTTTTCTTAGGGTTGGCTCGTGCACGACATTAGGCAGAATCATGCAAACCATGGGCAGGTCATGCAGCGAAGGCACCATTGTACCAATGAATTGTAAAATTGTAAATTTTAAAAGAGAAAGTATTCAACTTTAGTAATTTAAGTTGCATAGTTGTAAATTGATGTATTTTGATTTATGAAAACATTGATATTTGGAAGATTCATTTATTAAGGGAGTTTCCCCTTTCGAGTAGTTATGGGTTTACTTGCATGGTGAATTGATGCTTATAGTTTTGTTTATTTCCGCTGCATATTGATGAACACTTGAAGAAGAAAATTAACTAAGTGTTGTGATATGGAGTAGTCTATACACTCAAGTATTGATAAAACAAAAAGTGTATTAGTGTCACACCCACTATACGTTATTGAAAGAGAACCACAAGTATAGGCCTTGATAGGATAGGTAGATGGATGGCTACTATAGATGGGAGAAATCTGCAAATGTTATTATATAGTTATATGTAGCATTAATGAGTTATATGTAACATTAATAGACCAATAGCTACACAATATTAGTTAAACTATATTGTATCAGAGCTAATAAGGATTTGAATTATATTCCAACTTCAAACACACACCTTGATCATTTTATTAGTCCCTTCCATCTAGAATTTAACTATAGTAATAAAAATGTTGTGATAAGCATTATTTGGTGTACAATTAACCTAAATTTTTCTAGGCTCAGCTATGTTCTTGCTGTGTATTTTCCATATTCCAATTGATTTCATCATACTTTTGGCCTCTTCCCAAGGTAGGGATGCCAAAACCATAAGTTATGTTCATGGATCTAGTTTCTATTTAGAAAGTACTAAACTAATGCTACCATTAAACTAAAACATTAAATGCTATGTGAATGAGTTTTTTTTAAGACGCAGCGATGAAAAGTAACCAAGGTAAGTTGGGTATTGTACTTTCCACCTCCGTGTGAATTTTAAGACATATAGAATTCCTTAGTTTTACACCTGGAAACAACTGGTAATCAGGCTCCTTCAATATTCATATTGAGTGCCTTTGCTTCACCTTCTTGGCCTTGAACTCCTGTAGCCTACAAGGAAAGTTTTCTTAGGAATGAGCACCGGAACAGATCCAACTAGACAAGCTTGGGGATCTTAGCGGCTTGCAGGGGAGGTTTTCTCAGGAAGGAGCACGAGAAAAAATCCAACAATAAAAGGTTGGGGCTATTAAATTTGTGTTCCTCTGTGACTACGACATCAAGGAAATTGACATCAAGTTTACTCCATGCAGTCTAGTGGAACTTAATTTCTATGTTATTGTGCTGGTGTTGTACTATACAACAACCCTCCCTTTTTCTTAAATTTTAGAAATAAAATTCATTTAGAAATAGGGTCCCTTTTTTTCTTTTTATAGAAATAAAAGAATTAGAAATAAAGATTCATTATTTTGAAAAAGCTCATATTTTGTTTACTAACCAAATACAACATTCAAAGCTTCCGATCCGATCAAGTATAGAAGACCTTATCATAAAAACAAGTCGAAATGCAAAAGTACAATAAATAGTAATCGCAATCGGAAATCGGAGAAAACCCTTAGAGGAAATTTGACATAGAAATCCAAATCCTCCTATGCGATTAGTTCGATCGCATAACTTCAATCGCAAAGAGTTTAAAGTTATCTATTTATATATCTCCGATGCGATGCGATCAATCACAATTGCATGATCGGAGCATTCTCTAATAAGCTCTTTGCGGTCAATTTCAATTTCTTCGATGCGATGCGGGCTTATTATAAAAACACTTTCAAAAGGAAAAGCAAACATTTGTCCGTTTAAATGAAAAAAATTTATATGGTGGACCCCACCATCGGAAATCGGAGAAACCTATTAACAATTCTTTTCGATTGAAACTTCCCGATCGCAATCTATAACCATCGAATCGGAAATCGGCAAAAGTTTACAATCGCAATCGGCAAATCGAGAAATTTGTATTGTGATATTTATGTGCCATTTGAAAACTTTCGATGCGATTGATAAATGACATTTATTACATTCGAAAAGTTCAGAATAGGTGAATATTATAATATTTCACAAGCGCCAAATCTCCATTTGTACGTAGGTATTTAATAGCAAATCGAATGAATATTGGTTGATGATTTGGTTTTTAATACGTGAGTGTGACCCAAAAAGAACATTTACGCACTATACGAAACCAATAAATAATGAATCATTTGTTCATAAACGTTCCGTTCAAGTTGCTTGTTTGTCATGACTGAAAGTTTATTGTTTTGCAGAGCCAAGGAACACCAAGCCCTTTCAATCACAGACAAAGGGAAGTAATAGCAAACGCAAAAATGTCGAAGAGAACAAGAAGAGCCAAGACCGCTGTTCCTATTAAGTTTGTTGAGACTCCTGCAGTTTCAAAAGAAAAGCCCACAAAACTAAGATTAGTCACAGATACATCATGCCAAGGGCTCGGGAGAATGATGTGGGAAGGAGTCTACAATCTATTGGAGAAAGAAAACCCCAAAGTCACAGTGGAAAAGGCATCAGTTCTAGATGAAGATAGCTCAGATTCCGACTCTGAGATTACAGAAAAAACACTTGCAAATTCATTTTTGCATCGAATTGCAGCCAGAGCGAGCATAATGCCTTATTATGATGTAATTTGATGGGTCATCGATAGTGTGAAGATACAGGACAGAACGTTTGTTTCAGCTTCTGGAGTGTCTTTTGGGTCGTTTAAAGCAGAAGAAATTAAGACAATGTATCACCTTCCGGATCCGAAGTTGTAATATTTTTTGGACTTGGAGCTTACATTTCTGTACTCCATTCCCTCTTATATTTTATAAAGGATCACATCTGGTGATTTTGTGCTGAAATTATCTTTGAAGTGTTGCATTTCTGTACCTTTGGATTTAATTTACATCGGAGTTACTGGATTAGAATGTCAGATTTCATTTGACGGTCTTCAAGATGAATGAGGTATTTCTATCTGTTCACTGTTGATTTCCTTTGTTATATGATATTCTCTTGAAGAATTTGCTATCATTTATATATATTTGGTTTCCATAACATTTCCTTTTATATATCATTTCTGAGTATAATTGAAATGTCATCTTTCATAAGCATATATAAATGGTATACAATGATGAATGCAATATGCTAATATAACTCTGTTTAATTTCTTAAACAGAGTTATCTTTATTCGTTTCTGCACATTTTAATTTAAATAATAATACATTTTCATGGTTATTGTTAAATTGGAATAATCTTAAGTTGTATTCACATATAATTACCCGGGTTAGTGTTAGAATTTCTTTATCAGCATTTAGTTTAATTAGATAGTTTTATTTCAGTCAATTTAGTCCCATTTCCACTCATCCAAATCAACCCCTCACCAACCCATTTAGATATAAGGAAATTGTTCCTTTAAATCCAGTCGGAGCCACCATACCAAATGGAAAAGGAGTTGTCCTAAGGTCCCGACCGGGTGGTCTTCCCCAATGTTTGAAGCAAAGATTTTCTAGGCTTCAACATTTTTGGCGCTAGAAGGAGGGCCTGAGCTATGAATGGCAAGTAAATCTTTATCTACAGGCCATTCTGAGAGCAAAACACCCTCATTAACTTCTTCAATTTCTTCTGAAATTCAAAATCCTAGAGAAGAAATTGCGAAGAATATTCATACACCCACTACCAAAATCTCAAAATATTCAGACAAGCAATCTCCTGAGTCTCCTGAGGTTCAAGATTTAATTCATAAATTGAAAGGATTCTCACTATCTCTTGAAGAGTCTGAAATATCTGAAGGTAGTGTAAGTTCAAAATTTTTTCCTTCAAAACCTCTTACTAGGTTGCAAAGTAAAAAACTTGGCATTCCTCCGAAAAAATTTCCTTTACCTAGTAAGGGAAAGACAAAAAGAATTCAATCGGAATCAGAAAGTGATACAAGTTCATTATCTCATATTCAAACACCTGTTTCCGAAACCACAACTCAACAAAGTGCAGTTGTTTCTTCATCATCTCCTAAATCATCATCTCCTCAATCATCATCTGCTCAGTCATCATCAATCTCAACATCATCTATTCCAACAACTTCTATTCAAACACCACCAGTTTCTACTACTCCTCCAATAGTCGTTCTGATAATGGCTAGACCATGGGCTACTCCAGGGGCAGTCAACATGGCTGCACCTTTACATGATTTACCAGACAATCCTGGAAAATGGCTTCCGAAATTTAGTCCAGATCTTAACATCCAAGCTGAAGAACATATCAATAACTTTATGTTGGCAGTAAATTTGAACGGAGTCACACATGAAGATGTTGTAGTCAGATTATTCCCTTATACTCTTCAAGGAGCAGCAGGATCATGGTATTTTTCGTTACCTTCGGGATCCATAACAAGTTGGGCCATTTTTGCAGATCATTTCTTAACCAAATTTGGAGATGACCGATCGATAGCTACTTTACTCAATGACCTCTCAAATTTGAAAATAGAGCCCAAAGAGCCCATTAAAGATTTCAACGCTAGATTCAACAAACTCTTGAACAAAATCCACACAGATTCACAGCCTAGTGAACAAGTCAGAAGTGAATGGTATATAACTGCCTTACCCTCAAACATAGCAATTTTTGTAGATAGAGCTGCAAAACCTACATTAGCCGAGAATATGAAAGAGGCTATTGCAGTAGAAAAACGAATTATTTCTCTAGAAAAGAAAAATGCTATGGAGGAAAGGAAATCGAAGAAAGTCAGCTTCAAAGATGATTCAAAGAAAAGGGCCAAAGATCCATATGA
This sequence comes from Pinus albicaulis, assembly GCA_034641835.2. Lineage (NCBI taxonomy): Eukaryota > Viridiplantae > Streptophyta > Pinopsida > Pinales > Pinaceae > Pinus > Pinus albicaulis. Next base: position 105,498 of record JAXQQM020073800.1, on the reverse strand, counting down.
CATGGAAGTTTTACAGAAAGTTCTTAAAACCATGTCAAATGAAATGGTTGAAATTAAAAAACAAGTAGCTGAAACTTCTACTAAAAAACTATTCCGAAATTTCAGAAGAAACCAAGTTGAATCTAAACCTCCTAATGCAATCTCTAATGCAGAATCAGAAGAAGAATAAGAAGAAGAGGATACATCTTTAATATCGGATGAGGAAGATGAGAATGAAGAAATCGCTGAATTACATAGAATGTGGGATTTTATTCTCCCTAATTCTGATAGTGAGGTAGAACAAGAAGCTATGCCTGTAAGTACTAGGAGTAAATCTACAGCAGAGCCTATACAAACAGCTCCTAAAAAGAAAATCACAACTCCAAGTACCAAAGATAAATCCCCTGCGAAGAAAGCTTCTCCATTACCTACTCAAAATCAGCCATCTTCTTCTAATCCTCCCACATCGACAACAAAGACTTTAGTGGTGTCAGATCCTATGGAGTACAATATTGTCGAAGACATGAAAAAGATCAAAGCCAATATTTCCTTACATGAACTCAGCAAACTAAAACACCAGCAGAAGTTGCTATTGAAAGAATTAAATGCTACACCAATTGCTCCTTTACCAAGTGGTGTAGTTGCAAAAGCAGCTAGGGGAGCTGGTAAGCCACCAGATAAGGTAGATGCTACTGATACCGTGCTCATTGGAGAAAAGTCAAATTCTCAAACTCCTCATTTTCTTCTGACTTATGAAATGTACAATAAGAATCTGCATAATTGTTTGATTGATTATGGGGCTTCCTCTAATATAATGCCTACTTCTGTTTGTGCCAAATTGAATATCGAATCACAGAAATCGGCAGTTCATATTGTTCAATTGGATCGCTCTAAAGTTCAAGTTGTAGGAGAAATCAATTCAGTTACTATCAGATTAGCTTCCGATCCTAGAATTTTCCAAAGAATTGATATTTTGATTACTAATATTCCTGAATTCTATGGATTAATCTTAAGCAGGGACTGGTCTGCGAAACATAATGGTTATATCTCGACTGATTATTCACATATGTCGCTTCCCTACAAAGGGAAACCAAATCAAATCAAAATCGAACGAGAAAAACATATGACGCACACTGTCACTGAATTCGAACAACCTAATGAGCCTGTGGCATTCAACAACAATATTCTTGGAGGTTATTCTGCTGAATCATTTCTTGGAAATTTCGAAGCTCCTCAATCACCTTTTTCTATAAATACTTTTGTTTCTCAGATAGAAAATTTTTCACAATCTGATTCTTCCAGAATTGTAAATATTTCTGATGTAATTGTAGATAAGCCAATAGACAAATCTTTATTTTGGTCGTTATATTTTGATGGATCGAAGTCTAGTGATGGAGCTGGAGCAGGATGCATTTTAATTGATCCAGATGGAGAGAAAACCATGCTGTCATGTAGGCTAGAATTTGAGTGTACTAACAATACTGCAGAATATGAAGCCTTGGTTCAAGGACTTTATAAAGCTATAGGGTTAGATGTTAAATACTTGAAAGTCTTTGGTGATTCCAAAATTGTCATAAAACAAGTTAGGAATACTATTCATTGCCTTTCAGGACATCTTAAACACTATCAAACCCTAGTACAAGATCTCACCAGTCATTTTTTAGCATTCAATATTTCTCCTATTCCTAGGAATCAGAATACATCAGTTGACTTGTTAGCTAATGTTGCATCAAAACTCCTACCTGTTGAAGATTGCAGTCCTGATAGGTTTTCTGTAGAATTAATTTTTCGTCCATCTGTCCCAGACAATGTCACAAATTGGAGAGTTTTTTATCATGATAAAGATATTTTAAATTTCATGACTTCAGAGAAATCATATGATGAGCAAATTATTGATGAAGATGATCATGATTTACAAATTTCTTCAAAAGGTAATGAAAATCCCATTCCAAAATCTGTTGTTAAATTGGAGGACTTATATGATATTACAGACAGATTCAAGAAAGTCACTAATGCCAAACTTCAAAGTTCCACTTTGAAGTTTGAATTAGTGAATCTTGGTTCTGATTCCAAACCTCAAAACGTTAATTTAGGACTCAATTTAGCACCAGAGGAAAGGAATTCTTTCATTAAACTCTTGAACAAATATAAAAACGGTTTCGCTTGGAATTATGATGATTTAAAAACATATGATACTTCGGTTATTCAACATACAATTCCAATGCTTCCTGATATTAAACCTGTTCAACAAAAGCTAAGGAAGGTTCATCCTAATCTCGAAGGACAAATCAAATCAGAACTTAATAAACTTTTAAAAGCCAAAATCATTTTTCCTGTCAGGCACTCCAATTGGGTTTCCAATATGGTACCTGTAAGGAAGAAGAATGGTGATATAAGAATTTGTATTGATTTCAGAAATTTAAACAAGGCATGTTTAAAAGACAATTTCCCATTGCCAACCATGGAACAGATACTTCAAAAGGTAGCTGGTTCTGAACTTATGTCCTTTCTTGATGGATTTTTAGGCTATAATCAAGTCTTAGTTCATCCAGATGACAGATTGAAAACAACTTTCAGAACAAAATGGGGAACTTATGCTTATCAAAAAATGCCTTTTGGTTTAATAAATGCAGGAGAAACTTTCCAAAGAGCCATGGACATAGCATTTAAAGGTCTGATCAATAAGTCGGTTGTTGTTTATCTTGATGACATAACAGTATTTTAAAAAAAGAGAACCAATCATCTACATGATTTAAAGCAAATATTTGAAAGATGTAGAAGGTTTGGTATTTCCTTAAATCCAAAGAAATATTTCTTTGCTTTGGATGAAGGAAAACTCTTAGGATTTTTTGTGTCAAAAGATGGTATATACATTGATCCAGATAGAGTAAAAGAGATCTCTGATATTTCTTTACCTCATAACAAAAAATCCATGCAATCATTTCTTGGACAGATCAATTTTGTAAAAATATTCATTCCTGATTTTTCTTTAATTGTTTTACCTATGCAAAATATGATCAAGAAGAATTCAGTATTCAAATGGGGGCATAAAGAGAAATAAGCCTTTGAGGCAATCAAACAAGCAATCATTAATGCACCAGCATTGAGTACCCCAGATTTTTCTAAAGATTTTATTTTGTATACCTTAGCCACCGAGACATCCTATGCAGTTGTTTTAACACAGCTCAATGATCAGAAAATTGAAGCACCAATTTCTTTCTTTATTTCAAATCTACAAGGAGCTGAACTGAATTATTCCGATGTTGAAAAACAAGCCTTTGCTGTGTTTAAATCAATCAAGCATTTCAGACCTTTTCTCTTGAAAACTCATACAAAAATCATTGTCCCATTCTCTACAGTAAGGCAATTATTAATTCAGAGAGAAGTAGGAGAGAAACGAGCTAACTGGGTAACAGCTTTGCAAGAATATGATGTTGATATTAAACCAGCTAAGATTGTTAGAGGACAAGGTTTTTGCAGATTATTAGCAGGAGCTCATAACATACCAGAAAATCAAGATTCAAATCAAGATATTCAAGTAAGTCAAATAAGTGTTACAGATTCTGAATCTCAGTATGCTGACCTCATCTATTACTTGAAAAATGGGTATGCTCCTTCTAATCTCAGCTATAAGAGAATACATGCTTTAAGGTTAAAGGCTGTTAAATATGAGATCATTGATAATGTGTTATTTAGGAAGAATTATGATTCAATTTTATTAAGATGTCTTGAAAAGACTGAAGCTGAAAAGGTTTTGCAGGAGTTGCATGATGGACCAGCAAGAGGTCATTTTGGAGGTGATACCACAGCTCACAAAATAATTCGTGTTGGCTATTACTGGACTACTCTTTTTAAAGATACACATGACTATGTAAGGAAGTGCAGAATTTGCCAAACTACAAGTGGAAGACAAAGGAAACCAGCTTTTCCTTTGCAACCAGTGAGTATTGAGCAACCATTTGAACAATGGGGGCTTGACATTATTGGTGAGATAGTACCTCATTCTTCCAAACAGCACAAGTACATTCTTACTGCAGTCGATTACTTTACAAAATGGGTAGAGGCAATCCCTTTGAAGGTAGCCAATTCTGATGTAATTATTGATTTCATAGATCAATTCATCATAACCAGGTTTGGTGTACCTCAAGCTCTTGTCTTTGATAATGCATCTTATTTTTCTGGAAACAGTTTAATAGAATTTGCAGTCAAAAGAGGTTTTAAACTGAAATATTCAGCAAATTATTACCCACAAGGTAGTGGTTTAGCTGAATCCACTAACAAAAATCTCATCAAAATCATTAAAAGAACTATTGATCAAAATCAGAAGAATTGGCACAAGTCTTTAATCTTTGCATTATGGGCTGATCATATCACTGAAAAAGCTTCAATAGGAACTTCACCTTTTAATTTAGTTTATGGAAAAGAAGCTGTGACACCATCAAATTTAACTCTTCCATCATTAGCCCTAGTGCAATTTATTGAAGAAAATCATTCTTCATCCATTCAATTGAGGTATGATCAAATTCTTAAACTAGAAGAAGATAGAGATAAAGCTAAAATTGTTCATGAAAAACATCAACAACTTGTAAAATCTTCTTTTGATGCAAGTTCTACCGGCTCAAAATTTTTGTCAATTGGTGATCTTGTTCTGAAATGGGATAAAGCACACGAAGAAAAAGGTAAACATACCAAATTTCAGAAAATGTGGCTTGGACCATTTCAGATCGTTGAAAAGATAGGCTCAAATACATTCATACTCCAAGATCTAACGGGTAAGAGAGAATCTCTTCCTGTAAATGGGCTTATCTTGAAGAAATTCTTTTCATAAGGAGGTAACCCCTTCTTAAACTGTACATATTCCTTTCTGCAAAGTTTTTAATTGTTTTTGCAAATAAAAGTTGTTAATAAGTCTCTAATTGACTGTTTACTTGTTAGAAAAAATTCTTAGGAAGAATATTATAAATATTTATTTTGTGTAAATAAGAATTTTTAAAGAAATGATCATAGTCTTTTGATAGTTTTAAATAAGATGTTAAACTTTGAAAGATTATTTCAATTATTTTGCATGATCTTTTAAAAACTTGAGGGAAATGTAAATCATTATAAGTTTATTAAGTAGAGAGAGGTTATCTATAAAAGTAAAGATTATTCAAGTCTTGGTACTCAAAAAACTCTAAAAAATTGTCATCCATTGATTCTTAAGGATAAAACTAGTTCACCCCATTCATTTAGGTTGTGATTTTTTAGAATGTAATTCTAAGAAATTATGTTAAAATTTTTAAGAGATAAGAGGTCTCATCATGAGCCGACTTACCATATTCATAAGAAGTAATGAAACTGACATTACCAATACTGCACATCAAAACAGGGTAATGGCTTATAAATATAAGACAAGGGGTCTCATCACGAGCCAGCTTGTTCAGTTTAATTATAACTATTGAATGGCATTGTTATTAACTGGCTACCAAACTAGAACAATGGCTCTTTAAAAATAAAAATAAAAATAAATAAAAGACAAAAAACATGAGATAATATGTCTTATGAATTTATCTTTTAAAAAGTCATAATCTTAGTTGAATGGGACAATGAATAGTTAATGGTTAAAAGGTAACCCTGTCGAAACTATGAACGTTTGCGGGCAACAGAGGCAATACCTATGACAATAGAGTATATTATAAAACCAAACTTGGAGAAATTCACTTACTTCATTATTAATACCAATCAAAGCTTAAGATAACCCAAAAATGTTTTTATTCTCAAGAAACTAGAAAGAAATTGTAAATAATTTTTATTCTTTTTCATAAGTTAGATTTTATTTTTGATTATCCTAGGATAGTTTTCATTATCTTTAAAAATCTTTACTTACTAAAAATATAGTATTCATTTTATTTTTTCAGAGATAACTAGTTCTTTCAGTGAATCGCCAATTGTTGTACTATACAACAACCCTCCCTTTTTCTTAAATTTTAGAAATAAAATTCATTTAGAAATAGGGTCCATTTTTTTCTTTTTATAGAAATAAAAGAATTAGAAATAAAGATTCATTGTTTTGAAAAAGCTCATCTTTTGTTTACTAACCAAATACAACATTCAAAACTTCCGATCCGATCAAGTATAGAAGACCTTATCATAAAAACAAGTCGAAATGAAAAAGTACAATAAATAGTAATCGCAATCGGAAATCGGAGAAAACCCTTAGAGGAAATTTGACATAGAAATCCAAATCCTCCGATGCGATTAGTTCGATCACATAACTTCAACCGCAAAGAGTTTAAAGTTATCTATTTATATATCTCCGATGCGATGCGATCAATCGCAATCGCATGATCAGAGCATTCTCTAATAAGCTCTTTGCGGTCAATTTCAAATTCTTCGATGCGATGCGCGCTTATTATAAAAACACTTTTCAAAAGGAAAAACAAACATTTGTATGTTTAAATGAAAAAAATTTATATGGTGGACCCCACCATCGTAAATTGGAGAAACCTATTAACAATTCTTTTCGATTGAAACTTCCCGATCGCAATCTATAACCATCGAATCGGAAATCGGCAAAAGTTTACAATCGCAATCGGCAAATCGAGAAATTTGTATTGTGATATTTATGTGTCATTTGAAAACTTTCGATGCGATTGATAAATGACATTTATTACATTCGAAAAGTTCAGAATAGGTGAATATTATAATATTTCACAAGCGCCAAATCTCCATTGGTACGTAGGTATTTAATAGCAAATCGAATGAATATTGGTTGATGATTTGGTTTTTAATACGTGAGTGTGACCCAAAAAGAACATTTACGCACTATACGAAACCAATAAATAACGAATCATTTGTTCATAAACGTTCCGTTCAAGTTGCTTGTTTGTCACGACTGAAATTTTATTGTTTTGCAGAGCCAAGGAACACCAAGCCCTTTCATTCACAGACAAAGGGAAGTAATAGCAAACGCAGAAATGTCGAAGAGAGCGAGAAGAGCCAAGACCGTTGTTCCTGTTAAGTTTGTTGAGACTCCTACGGTTTCAAAAGAAAAGCCCACAAAACTAAGATTAGTCACAGATACATCATGCCAAGGGCTTGGGAGAATGACGTGGGAAGGAGTCTACAATCTATTGGAGAAACAAAACCCCAAAGTCACAGTGGAAAAGGCATCAGTTCCAGATGAAGATAGCTCAGATTCCGACTCTGAGATTACTGAAAAAACACTTGCAAATTCATTTTTGCATCGAATTGCAGCCAGAGCAAGCATCATGCCTTATTATGATGTAATTCGATGGGTCATCGATAGTGTGAAGATACAGGACAGAACGTTTGTTTCAGCTTCTGGAGTGTCTTTTGGGTCGTTTAAAGCAGAAGACATTAAGACAATGTATCACCTTCCGGATCCGAAGTTGTAATATTTTTTGGACTTGGAGCTTACATTTCTGTACTCCATTCCCTCTTATATTTTATAAAGGATCACATCTGGTGATTTTGTGCTGAAATTATCTTTGAAGTGTTGCATTTCTGTACCTTTGGATTTAATTTTACATCGGAGTTACTGGATTAGAATATCAGATTTCATTTGACGATCTTCAAGATGAATGAGGTATTTCTATCTATTCACTGTTGATTTCCTTTTTTATATGATATTCTCTTGAAGAATTTTCTATCATTTATATATATTTGGTTTCCATAACATTTCCTTTTATATATCATTTCTGAGTATAATTGAAATTGTCATCTTTCATAAGCATATATAAATGGTATACAATGATGAATGCAATATGCTAATATAACTCTGTTTAATTTCTTAAACGAGTTATTTTCATTTGTTTACGCACATTTCAATTTAAATAATAATACATTTTTTCATGGTTATTGTTAAGTGGAACAATCTTAAGTTGTATTCACATATAATTACCCGGGTTAGTGTTAGAATTTTTTTATCAGCATTTAGTTTAATTAGATAGTTTTATTTCAGTCAATTTAGTCCCATTTCCACTCATCCAAATCAACCCCTCACCAACCCATTTAGATATAAGGAAACTGGTCCTTTAAATCCAGTCGGGGCCACCATACCAAACGGAAAAGGAGTTGTCCTAAGGTCCCGACCGGGTGGTTTTCCCCAATGTTTGAAGCAGAGATTTTCTAGGCTTCAATAGCTGGGTAAAAGGCTACCGATTTAGGTGCTAGAATTTCCAAAAAAATTGTCGTTGGCTTGAAGAAATCCATAGTAAGTATCTAACCACTTTATTCCTCACCTTTTCCTCATAGGCTTCTAAAATTTTGAGACAAATCGAGTTAGTTTGGTATACCTTAATTTCTCTGTTGTGCAGGGTAAAAAGCTACCGTTTTTTTCTTTATGAGTTTTTACATTTTCCAATTTCTAGTGGAATTTCATTAACATAATATTTTATATATTCTTCCTTCCATTCTCGTCTTGTTTTCTGGTTCCACTACTAAATTTTATGAAAATTTTCTTTATTCTTCACGGTTTTGGTTTTCTTGAGCGAAATTTCTTCAGTGTCTTTCCCTTCATAAAGAGTATGAGGGAGTCCTACTAGAAAATGATTAACAATAGTAAGGAAAGAAAGAAAGTCATTAGAACCAGATAACAGAATAACCTCATGTATTAGAGGAAACTTAAGAATAAGGCTTCAGAGTTGTCTTTCTTCTTACTGTGGTTGATGGAGCCAACCTTCAGTGATTGAGAAAACCATCGTAACAACTGGTACATTGTATAAAAGAGACGAAAGCAACTTTTGTGTAAGAGTATCGAAAGGTAGGTGCAACCAAAGATAGTTGGGAAAAGTTATTTTTCTTTTCAATAAATAAACTAAAGGATCATAATGAAATGAGGGACCAACATAACAGGCTCCATTAAACTAGCCCTAGTTGTAGAAACTATGAATCAACCTTGTAAAAGTGATAATACTGGGGAAAAGGCAAGTCATTATCATATCATAAAAAAATTAAAAGCCTCTGGAAACATTTTTTTAAATAAATGATCCTAAATCAAAACATCATTTGTGGCAAAACCAGACACCAATTTTTATGAATCAATTGATAATTAAAAACATTGGTGTGTTGTAAATTCGCATCCGCAAACAACCATGGAATTGAAACTAGAATCATTTGATAATTAAAAACCTATTTTATTCCCTCAATAGAATAAAGTGAATGAATTCCTCTGTTATTTCACTTGAATGAATCATAATGAATGAATGCAAACACAGGTAGAGCTAGGGAAAGGCCTAGAAAGCCATAGTGAGAGAGAATGAAAATTAAAAACTCTTAGAGACCGACATGCCAAAATGTTTATTTCTACCGCAGTAATGTGATTGGTTAACAGATGGCCATAAACCCTAGGAAATGCTCTTTCTCTTTAACCAAACGCTCTAGCTGTGTCCAGTGCTTAAGAAAGTTTGGGTCACGCCATTGTCACTATGAAGATTACCATGTTATCCCGTCTAGGAGAGGATTCTCACAGTGGGAAGAAACCATTTGAATTTCATACGCACAACACTTAAAACGACGACAATAGAGACATATGCGACCTGGTCACGTAGTCGCAACACCATGAAAACAATCGCATGAGAGGGCTACGACTACTCACACAGTGACAGCACGCTGAAAAATAGTCGCAAAGGAGGGATGCGACCTAGTCACACAGTCACAGCACGCTGAAAAACAGTCGCATGGGAGGGATTTGACCTAGTAGCACAGTCATAGCACGCTAAAAAAGAATCGCATGAGAGGGATGCAACTTACGACTCACAAAAAAAAATGTTGTATTATGTTCCTAGAAATTTCGTGGCTTTAGGTGACTGAACGTGGATACATTGGGGAAGGAAGCCCAGATTTGTGGAACAATTTGGCATAGGAATTGACAAGAAGAACCACTGAGTGCTAAGTTTTAACCCCACAAAATTTCTTTGCTGTTATATAAATATTTTGGGTCTGATTAAAAGCTGAGCAGTGAACCAATCCTGTATTATAGTGGAGAATATTACCTGCGGGAAGGACTGAGTCACTGATGAAGGAGCGGGGTGATGCGAGGCCTTCAAAGACAAGAGGGAAAATTATTTAGGTATTCTAGAAGCTAGCTCTTGGGATAATCTATTCAACGAAGATTTTTTCGAGAAGCTGGGAGCGTTTATTGTAAAACTCCAGAGGAAAAGGGCCGAATACAAGAGCCAGATGGAGAAGAAATCTATCCCATAGGTTATTTTTAGCCCCGTGGATGTGAAAAATACTTTTTTTCTTTGTTTCTTTGTTTCTTTCTATTTGGATGGATATCCACACATTACATATGGAAAGTCTAGTTAGAGAGATCAAACATCTAGGCAAGAAACCTGTCTTTAAATAGCAATGGAAGGTCTTAACATGCTAAGACGAGCAGAAACTGTGGAATATAATAGCAACAAGTCTTCAGCAATAAAAAAATAGAGTTAAGATTTCCTTGCCCTTCCGACCGAGCTGGCCATTTGGCTCTAGGCTCATGCTTGTATTTCGAGCTTGAAAGACTTGGAATTGAAGTTAAATATTGAAAGCCCTTTCTTTATTTTTTTGGCCTTTCTTTCTTATCTGGCCCATGAATTAAGTTTCCCATTCCCTAAGTTTAAAGGTGGATTTTCCATTATCACTTTGACTACAAATTTACAAAAAAAAATCCCTTCTCTGCACTATTGGATGTGCAAGAAGCTCCTGGTAACCTTACTCCTGTTGTGTTCAGGTGTTACATCGCTTCATTTACATGTAATATCAAAACCACTTGTATTGTATTAAAAAACCATTGCAATGATGTGTCCCTTTATTCATACATTATTCCAATATTCCTCAGTATGATACAAATACTAGTATGAACAATTAAGGCTGATACAGGTGATATGCCCCAACTTGAAGAGTAGTTTCAAATTTGAACCAGAGCCAACATCTTTCCACTATCACTATGCCAATTCGTGCATTCCAATATGTGGTGCTTCTGGCTCCAGATATGCCCTTCATATTCCCTCAAATATGCTACCACTATATATGTTTCACCCTTATTACTGTAGTTAAATCTTCTTAACCTCCTATTACGGGTGTTGCTAATGATCCTACTGGTTTTTTTACTAGATTTAATTCTACTGGAAGAGTTTTTTAGATCGACTAATTAATTGACTAGATCAACTGCCTCTGTCTTTTCTTCAACTGACTCTCACCATAATAAATAAATTAAAAAGTATGAAGTTGCGCGAACTGCAACTCGCTTGGGTCATGCACCAAGAGGATTCCCCTGATTCATACCTATAACTTGTCACAGACTGAAACATGACAAGATCGCAGAATTAGAGTACTTTTGTTGTACCTCGATTTCCATAATCATATGAGATAAAAATAAATTATTTTTCTTAGTTGTTGATATGGGATATGACTTTTTCTTAGGGTTGGCTCATGCACGACATTAGGCAGAATCATGCAAGCCATGGGCAGGTCGTGCAGGGAAGGCACCATTGTACCAATGAATTGTAAAATTGTAAATTTTAAAAGAGAAAGTATTCAACTTTAGTAATTGAAGTTGCAGAGTTGTAACTTGATGTATTTTGATTTATGAAAAAATTGATATTTGGAAGATTCATTTATTAAGGGAGTTTCCCCTTCCGAGTAGTTATGGGTGTACTTCAATGGTGAATTGATGTTTATAGTTTTGTTTATTTCCGTTGCATATTGATGAACACTTGAAGAATAAAATTAACTAAGTGTTGTGATATGGAGTAGTCTATACACTCAAGTATTGATAAAACAAAAAGTGTAGTAGTGTCACACCCACTATACGTTATTGAAAGAGTACCACAAGTATAGGCCTTGATAGGATAGGTAGATGGATGGCTACTATAGATGGGATAAATCTGCAAATGTTATTATATAGTTATATGTAGCATTAATGAGTTATATGCAACATTAATAGACCAGTAGCTACACAATATTAGTTAAACTATATTGTAGCAGAGCTAATAAGGATTTGAATTATATTCCAAATTCAAACACATGCCTTTATCATTTTATTAGTCCCTTCCATCTAGAATTGGACTATAGTAATCAAAATGTTGTGATAAGCATTATTTGGTGTACAATTAACCTAAATTTTTCTAGGCTCAGCTATGTTCTTGCTGTGTATTTTCCATAGTCCAATTGATTTCATCGTACTTTTGGCCTCTTCCCAAGGTAGGGATGCCAAAACCATAAGTTATGTTCATGGATCTAGTCTTTATTTAGAAATTACTAAACTAACGCTAGCATTAAACTAAAACATTAAATGCTATGCGAATGAATTTTTTTTAAGATTCAGCGACGCAAAGTAACCAAGGTAAGTTGGGTATTGTACTTTCCACCTCCATGTGAATTTTAAGACATCTGGACTTCCTTAGTTTTACACCTAGAAACAACTGGTAATCAGGCTCCTTCAATATTCATATTGAGTGCATTTGCTTCACCTTCTTGGCCTTGAACTCCCGTAGCCTACAAGGGAAGTTTTCTTAGGAATGAGCACCGGAACTGATCCAACTGGACAAGCTTGGGGATCTTAGTGGCCTGCAAGGGAAGTTTTCTCAGGAAGGAGCACGAGAACAAATCCAACGAGAAAAGGTTGGGGCTATTAAATTTTTGTTCCTTTGTGACTGCGGCATCAAGGAAATTGACATCAAGATTACTCCATGCAGTCTAGTGGAACTTAATTTCTATGTTTTTGTGCAGGGTAAAAGGCTACCGTTTTAGGTGATAGAATTTTCAAAAAAATTGTCGTTGGCTTGAAGAAATTCATAGTAAGTATCTAACCACTTTATTCCTCACCTTTTCCTCAGAGGCTTCTAAAATTTTGAGAGAACTCGAGTTAGTTTGGTATACCTTAATTTCTTTGTTGTGCAGGGTAAAAGACTACCGTTTTAGGCTCCATACTTTCCAAAACATCTTTTGTTGGCTCGAAGAACTTTGTAGTAAGTATCTAACCATTATCTTCCTCACATTTTCCTCACCAGCTTCTAAAATTAAGACAGAACTCTAGGCAGCCCGGTAGAACTTAATTTCTCTGTTGTGCAGGGTAAAAAGCTACCGTTTTTTTCTTTATGAGTTTTTACATTTTCCAATTTTTAGCGGAATTTAATTAACATAATATTTTATATATTCTTCCTTCCATTCTTGTCTTGTTTTCTGGTTCCACTATTGAATTTTATGAAAATTTTCTTTATTCTTCACGGTTTTGGTTTTCTTGAGCGAAATTTCTTCGATGTATTTCCCTTCATAAAGAGTATGAGGTAGTCCTACTAGAAAATGATTAACAATAGTAAGGAAAGAAATCAAGTCATTAGAATCGGATAACAGAATAACCTCATGTATTAGAGGAAACTTAAGAATAAGGCTTCAAAGTTGTCTTTCTTCTTGCTCTGGTTGATGGAGCCAACCTTCAGCGATTGAGAAAACCATCGTAACAACTGGTACATTGTATAAAAGAGACGAAAGAAACTTTTGTGTAAGAGTATCGAAAGGTAGGTGCAACCAAAGATAGTTGGGAAAAGTTATTTTTCTTTTCAATAAAGAAACTAAAGGATCAGAATGAAATGAGGGAGCAACATAATAGGCTCCATTAAACTAGCCCTAGTTGTAGAACCTATGAATTAACCTTGTAAATGTGATAATACTGGGAAAAAGGCAAGTCATTATCATATTATAAAAAAATTAAAAGCCCCTGGAAACATTTTTTTAATGAAATGCTGATAAATCAGAACATCATTTGTGGCAGAACCAGGCACCAATTTTTATGAATTAATTGATAATTAAAAACATTGGTGTGTTGTAAATTCCCATCCTCAAACAACCATGGAATTGCAACTAGAATCATTTGATAATTAAAAACCTATTTTATTCCCTCAATATAATAAAGTGAATGAATTCCTCTATTATTGCCCCTGAATGAATCAGAATGAATGAATGCAAGCATGGGTAGATCTGGGGAAAGTTCTAGAAAACCATAGCGAGAGAGAAAAAAATTAAAATCTCTTAGAGACCGAAATGTCAAAATGTTTATTTTTACTACAGTAACATGATTAGTTAATGGATGGCCATAAACCCTAGGAAATTCTCTTTCTCTTTAACTAAACGCTCTGGTTGCGTCCAGTTCTTGAGAAAGGCTGGGTCATGCCATTGTCGCTATGAAGATTACCATTTTATCTCGTCAGGCAGAGGATTCTCAACATGGGAAGAAACCATTTGAATTTCATATGCACAGCACTTATAGTGATGGTAATGGAGACAGATGGGACTTGGTCGCGTAGTCGCATAGTTGAAACACCATGAAAATAGTCGCATGAGAGGGATGCGACTAGTTGCACGGTCGTAGCACTCTAAAAAACAGTCATAAGGGAGGGATGCGACCTAGTCGCACAGTTGTAGCACGCTAAAAAACAGTCGAATGGGAGGGATGTGACCTAGTCACACAGTGACAGCACGCTGAAAAACAATCGCATGAGAGGGATGCGACTTTTGACTCACAAAAAAAAAAGGTTGTATTCTATTTCTAGAGATTTTGTGGCTTTGGGTGACTGAACGTGGATATAGTGGGGAAGGAAGCCCATATTTGTGGAACAAGTTGGCATAGTAACGAGTGAGAAAAACCACTGAGTGCTAATTTTGAACCCCACAAAATTTCTTTTCTTATATAAAATATTTTGGGTCTGATTAAAAGTTGAGCAATGAACTAATGATGTATTATAGTGGAGAATATTACCTGCGGGCAGGGTTGAGTCGCTGATAGAGGAGCAGGGTGATGCGATGCATACATGGCCACGAAGTATGATAAAGAATTTCACCAAATCTAGACACCAGCAGTGCACTGTGCAGCAAAAAAATTAACGTCTGAAGAAGTTTCGCGTGGAGAAGAAAGTTTAGCGCAAGAGTCCAGTGTTGAAATCATTTCTGTAGAGTCAATTTGGGGAGAGACTTTGAGTTCCCTTAATATCATCATGATAATGGGACATGAAACTTCAGAATACATGGAAACAAATGATATAAGGCAAGTGAAAATTGTCTCATCAGACAAAGCTAGGAAGTGGGTTTGGGTCAATGCCAAATAGTATCGGGACATTTTAAAATGAAGACTAGCTCATCTAAAATGGGAGCAGATAAGGAAAAAAAGGTCTCAAAACGAAATTACTCAGGTCCTTCGCAAGAAACAACATTTAAAAATTCATCTTTGTAAGCATGTGGCAACAACAAGTTCAAAGGAAAATGAAAAGAAAAATTCATTGATGATTTTGCTTTATATAGTCCCACATCCACACCTCTCACCTAGTCATATGATCTTTATGTGAAATAAATGTTAAATGTAAAAAAGAGATTGGAGGTAGTCGAGACTAAAGAGCAGGATAGAGATTGTATAATCCATATAATAACAGCTGAAAAACACTCTTTAGTAGAAAGAAACGAAGTTCTGAAAGAGCAAGTGGCATTGCTACAAGAAACTCCCCTGATAGGGAAGACAGAATGGAAACACATGAAGGAGACGGTGAAAAACATGAAATTTGCGGTGGAGAATAGAGAGGTGATGAATGTGAAACCATCCCAAGATAAGGGGAAAGTAGTTGCTCAAATAGACTACCATGATGATACGTCAAGAGAAGAAAGCAAAGGAGAATCCGCAAAAATATCCAAAATCTGGGCTCAATTTATTATCAATTCTTCTAAGAGGGAAGGAGAAACAAACATTTAGATTGAAAACATGCAATTTAGATAAAGCAAGGAAAGACAAGATAGAGCAACAAAAATAATTATTAAAGGGGTGAAAGATTATGGGAAAAATGAATGTACTCTTGACCTTGCAAGAGACTTCTTGAAATATAAGCTGCAATGGCAAGGAAAAATAGGCCAAGCATGGAGAGTAGATAAGCTTAAAGGTGAGAGATCCGGGCCCATAAAACTCATCATGCCTAGTTTGCGTGATAAATATATCATTTTAAGCAAGAAGAAGCTTTTGAGAGGTTCTCGATTTTTTCTAGAAGAAGATTTAACTATAAGACATCAAGAGGAAAGGAGGGACGAAATGACAAAAGTTAGGGAAACAAGAGATGAGGGAAAGAGAGCATGGATTTATAGAGGTAAAGCCGTGATAGCACAATTTGGATCCCTTTCCAAAACAAGGAAGAAAAATGATAACAAAGAAGAGGCAGCAAACTCTTCAGCAAGAAATGAGGAAGCAAGGTCAGAATGGGGAAGCAGGGACAAAGACTCAACTATGAGTCTTGCATGTCAAAACAAATAGAAATCAAGTTGTACCTAGGTTTCCTTAAGATTAGTTTGCTAGAACTACAGGGGTTACCCATGGAGATGAGGACTTGGGTTAGGGCCTATTGCGGAAGTTAGAGACATAATTTGCCTCGTAGAAACACATGAGCACGAAGGGTGCAAGACACCTTTTGTTTGAAGGGTAATGGAAGATAGAAGTGTGGAACAAGGCAGCAGGGAATGGCAAAGGGCACGGGGGTATCATGGTATTAGTGAGAGAAAAAGAAGGTCGTTTCATTCAACTAGAAAAAGAAGACCCAAATAAGAAATTTGACTGGCTTAAAATATCAGAAAATGGAAATCATATGAGAATTGCAACGTGCTACTTTGCACTGCAAGTTTCAAAAATCTACAAAAGTAGAGGGCTTGACCAAAAAGATCCCTTTTTAGCCTTAAAAGAAGATATTGAAATATATTATCAGCTATGTGAAGTCCTTATAGTGGGGGATTTCAATGCTTGAACTGCAGGTGAACAAGCTAGAATTCTCTGTTGTAAAGAAGATTGTGACCCTATCTGGCTTATGGAAGAGAGTAACCATCAATGGGAAATAATTTCAGAGGATAAAAGTTGCAATCTCTTTGGAGAAAAATTTCTTACACTATGTGGGGCTTTCGATTTAGTCATTTGTAATGGTTTGACTAGATGGGAAAAGTCCGGTAATCTCACTTGCAATACTTAAAATGGAGCAAGTGTAGTAGATTATGTAATTTGTTCACATAGTTTGTGGAAGAAAATGGAGGAAGTTTTGATTGGATATCAAATTTGGAATTTAAAATCAGATCACAAGCCAATCTATTTAAGTTTCTCTTGGATTGGAAAGAAGTAATTAGGGTCAAAAACTCAGTGCGTTCAACAAAATCCCCCAAAGGGAAAAATTATTTTGACTCTAGATAATTGTAATACCTTCAAAATAATGCTAGAGAGGTTCTTCGACAAGAAGTAAATATCATCTCATGGCCTTCACAGTCACGAATTAGCACATTTAATTCAAAGCGCACTTGCTAAGAGCAAAAGAGAAAAAATTAAGAAGTCTGAAACAAATTTATTTCTAGTTAATGCTTGGTTCGACGAGGAATGAAAAAAGGCAAGGAGAATGTGGAAGGAATCAAACAAAAATAACATAAAGCTCAAAGCTTACAAGTAGATATTAAGGAGGAAAAAGGCCGATTTCATGCTTTTGAGGAGAGAAGAACTAATCTTCTTTGGGAAAAACAACCCCAAATTATTCTAAAAGGAGCTCCAACCGAAAAAGGTGCAAATTGAAAAAGGTTCAAACTGAAAACAACATTACAGCTTCTAAATGGTTCGACTATGCAAGACAATTATATGAGAAGGATCCCAAGGTTGACCCTCCTACCTTGGTCAGCATAAACACAAAACTCTTCATGGTGCAAGAGATAGAGATGGGTATCAAGAACTTGGGTGCTGGAAAATCAAAAGACTTAGTTGAACTCCAAACAGAGTATCTAAATTGGGGCTTAAAAATTATTTCACCTCACATCACAAAAATTTTCAACAACATCATACAGCAAGGGTTCCCCGCAAATTGGACAACTAGTATGGTAATACCTCTTTTCAAGAGTGGTGACGTCAATAATCCCTCCAATTACAGAACCATAATGATAAAACCCTTCTTTGCAAAGTTATTTGGAAGCATGACAAAAAATAAAATCAGCAATTGGGCAGAAGAAAGAGACAAACGTGCTAAAGGGAAAGTAGTTTTTAGACCTAAACATTCCACAACGGATCATTGTATAACTTTAAGGCACATCATTGAAAAAGTTTGGGATAAAAAGGAAGAAGTTTTTTGTTGCTTTGTTGATTTCAGAAAAGCCTTGGATAGGGTTCCTAGGGATAAACTCTGGCACAGAATGGAGGAACTCGAGGTTCCCAGGAATTTGAGAGTAGCTGTGCATAGGCTGTATGAAGAGGTGAAAGTCAAAATTAGAACTTTAGCAGGCGTTTCTGAAAGTTTTAGAAGCGATATCGAGGTCAAGCAAGGTTGCCCATTGTCTGCTACCCTTTTTGGTTTATATATTGACAAGATTGAAGAGTGGCTAAATTCGCAAGGGGGTGACAGTATATAGTTGGGCAAGTTCATTATAAGGCTTCTTTTGTACACATCTGACCTTATACTGATTGATAAATCAGCTATTGGTTTGCAAGAGCACTTACGTTCCCTTGAGAATTTTTGTAGGAGGGTGGGGATGCAAGTCAATATCAACAAAATGAAAGTAGTGTTTTCTCTAACAAAATAAAGCATAACCAGCATAAGTTCTACTTTGAAGGCAACATTTTGGAAGAAGTTGCAGACTACAAATACCTCGGAATTGACTTCAACAAAAAATTAAGTTGGGATGGTTGTAGACAGAAAAGAACTATGGGGGGTTGGAAAGCATTTTATGCTCTTCAAAACAGGTGTAGAGAGGTAAAGCTATGGGACTGGAAAACCAATCTAACTCTTTTTCACCTTCTAGTGATCCCAATGATTCTATATCATTGTGAACTATAGGTCAGCAGCACAACCGAGATGTAGTGGAAACAAATTGAGAAAATTCAGAAGCTTTTGATTACAAACAAATTCAAAATTAAAAGTGGAGTTCCTTATGCTATCTTGTTACGTGAAACAGGGGTTGCTCCTATTGAAGCAATTGCTATGGTGCGAGTCATAAGGTATTTGAAAAAAATTGAGCAAATGGAAGAGGGTAGATGGCCTAAGGTTGTGTTTAATGACAGATTGTGAAAAATAAAGAAGACTTGGATGCAGAAAAATAACAAATGATTTAGTAAATGGGGTATTTGCTTGAGCATGTGTCCTACAAACAGTAAAGAGATAAAACTTTTGTTATGGATAAGTTCCACAAAATTACTTGGGAGAAAAAGCTAGGGAGAAAGAAGAAGTACTACATTGAAGAGTTTAACCCCACTTATAATCATCAGTAAAAAGCGTACATAGGGGCCAATATTTCCTCGATATCTAAAATTCTTATCGCTCAACTAAGGACTAATTCTCATCAACTTCATTGTTAAACAAGGCATTGGAAAAGGCCAAAAGAAATGTGGCAGGAAAGACTATGTATTTTTTGCTATTCCGGAAAAGTGGAAACAGAAAAATGTTTAATTTTAGAATGCGAAAGCTTCAAAGATGTTTAATTTTAGAATGCGAAAGCTTCAAAGACAACAGGGAAAATTATGCAGGTATTCTGGCAACTAGCTCTTGGGATAATCTATTAAATGAAGAGTTTGTCGAGAAGTTGGGAGCATTTATTGTACAAGCAATGAAGATGGAGAAGCAATCTATCCCATAAGTTATTTTTAGCCTCGTAGAAGTTAAAAATATTTTATTTCTTTATTTCTATTTGGATGGATGTCCACACATTACATATGGAATGTCCAGTTCGAGAGATCAAATATCAAGGCGAGAAACTTGGCTTTAAATAGCGATGGAAGGTATTGACACGCTAAAACGAGCAGAAACGATGGAATATAATAGCAAGAAGTCTTGAGAAATAAAAAATGGAGTTGAGACTGTCTTGCCCTTCCGACCGAGATGGCCCTTTGGCTCTAGGCTTGTGCTTCTAGTTCGACCTTGAAAGACCTGGAATTGAAGTTAAAGATTGAAAGCGCTTTCTGTATTTTTCTGCCCTTTCTTTCTTATCTGGCTCATGAATTAAGTTTCCCATTCTTCAGGTTTAAAGGCGGATTTTTCATTATCACTTTGACTACAAATATACAAAAAAAAATTCCCTTCTCTGCGCTATTGGATGTGCAAGAAGCTCCTGGTAACCTTACTCCTGTTTTGTTCAGGTGCTACATCGCTTCATTTACATGTAATATCAAAACTACTTGTATTGTATTGAAAAACCATTACATATATGTGTCCCTTTATTCAGACCTTATTCCAATATTCCTCATTATGATACAATTACCAATATGAGAAATTAAGGCCGATACAAGTGATATGCCCCAACTTGAAGAGTAGTTTCAAATCCGAACCAGAGCCAACATCTTTCCGCTATCGCTATGCCAATTCGTGCATACCAATATGTGGTGCTTCTGGCTCCAGATATGCCCTATATATTCCCTCGGATATTCTACTGCTATATATGTTTCACCCTTATTACTGTGGTTAAATCTTCTTAACCTCCTATTACGGGTGCTGCTGATGATCCTGCTGGTTGTTTTACTGGATTTTCTGCTAGCGGAAGAGTGTTTTGGATCGACTGATTAATTGACTGGATCAACCGCCTCTATCTTTTCTTCAATGGACTCTCACCATAATAAATAAAATAAAATTTATGTTGTTGCACAAACTGCAACTCGCTTGGGTCATGCACCAGGAGGATTCCCTTGATTCATACCTATAACTTGCCGCACACAGAAACATGAAAAGATCGTGGAATTAGAGTACTTCTGTTGTACCTTGATTTCCATAATCAGATGAGATAAAAATAAATTATTTTTCTTAGTTGTTGATATGGGATATTAATTTGCAGGATTCGCCTAGATATAACGCTCAAACTTTTGTCCATCTAGAATGCTACACTCAACGAACTGAGATATGAGTTTGCGGGATTTTCCTAGAGAAAACAGTTATACTTTTGTGCTTCTATAAAGCTAAATGAATCCTTTGCGATATGATTTTGCAACATTTTCCGATAAAAAAATTAAGGTCATAATATGGGTCTCTAGGTTGATTCTCAGAAGGCACATATAGCTATTTGCTGTGGTCACAGATAGAGGGAGAAATGGCCTTAATGACAAACAACTTCGCTCTAACATGAAAATTTTATGTGTTTGTACCAAAATCTAGAGTCAAGCCTCCACTGGGGCATGAAAATGCTTTCTGGTTGAAACCATGCAAGTTTAGTCCCTTTCCTAACCTCCTTCTTGTGATTCTCTGTGGGCACAACCGTAATTTCTGGTTGAAGAAGAAATAATCTCCTCTCCTCACAGCACAGGCTCCAGAAGACACGAGTAAATGACGATTTATGTGAGCTTACATCTTAAAGGGCATGTAAGGTGACACTTGGGATTCATGCGGCCTCATGAGGTCCAGCTACAGAAACCTTATATATATATATATATTTATATTCTAATTGTCATATTATTTTATTTAATAGTTTTTTATATAAATTCTCTTTATTCGCTCTTTATTTTTATTACCATCCTCTTTCTTTTTGGCCGATCACAGATAATCTGGGACATTGAAAATACCTCTAGGACGTTGATGTTTATGTTGTAGGTTTCTTTGATATTTATGAGGGGCATTCT
Source organism: Pinus albicaulis (assembly GCA_034641835.2). Taxonomy (NCBI): domain Eukaryota; kingdom Viridiplantae; phylum Streptophyta; class Pinopsida; order Pinales; family Pinaceae; genus Pinus; species Pinus albicaulis. Next base: position 83,948 of record JAXQQM020073800.1, on the reverse strand, counting down.
TCCCTCCCGTTGCTTCAATCAGTTACCATGAGCAGTTAGCGATTTAGTAGAATATCCACTAGAATCAAAGAACGCATACCTTCTGTTAGATCAATTGTATTTGTGCAGAGTTTGTTTGAAAATATTAGTGTTAGAGGGAGCAGACTCATTAAAAACCACAAGGTCTGCATTGAGTTTTATGAGTGTTGCATTGAGTTTGATAATGAATTCTTGGAGAGCTCTTGATGCTCAGGTTTTGCGGCCTACGAGGGTATTCTTTCATAGGAAGATCCAAATTAAATCATTTAGACTTCGCCATGCGCTTTCACATTTCTTTGGGATCTGCTAGAGGCATTATGTATCTCAACACTGAGGCTAATCCTCCCATCTTCCACAGTGACATAAAGGCAACCAACATCCTACTAAATGATCATTTTAATGAAATAGTTGTAGATTTTGGATTGTCAAAGCTTACACCACAACCAGATATGGAAGGTTCAGTGCCAGGTGATGTATCAAATGTAGTGAAAGGAACTCTAGTAAGAAACAAAACTTGAAATAATACATGCTTGAGACTTGTATTTTTTAAGCTATGGTGATTTTAATTATATTTACAAGAAATGGATAGCTTCGTGTATTTTTGTAGGGCTATCTAGATCAGAGTACTTCTAGATAAATATCTTTTGGATGAATCACATCATTAGGATGTTTCTTGACTCTAGATAAATGTCTTTTGGATTATCATATCATTAGGATTGATTTGGTCTAAGTTTCGAACCTTGTCCAATGTCTTTTGGATTAATCACATCATTAGGGTGTTTCTTGACTCTAGATAAATGTATTTTGGATTAATCACATCATTAAGATTTATGTCTTTTGGATTAATCACATCATTAGGATTTGTTTGACGTTTCGAACCATCTAATGTGGTTCATCCTTAGGGGATCTGGTCGACGTTTCAAACCATCTAATGTGGTTCATCCTCACGACAAGGTTCGAAACGTCAACCAAATAAATCTTAATGATGTGATTAATCCTAAAGACATTTATCTAAATTATGGATCACAAAAGTCTTACATATAGTAATTCTTCACTCATCAGCTGACTGATAAGAGCAATGTATATAGTTTTGGTGTGGTACTTCTCGAGCTATTGACAGGCATGGAACCCATTACGAATGGAAAGAACATTGTCTGGGAGGTATATGTTATAGTCAATATGATCTTTGTCCTATTTTCTGTACATGGAACCTTTCACATGCTTCAATCATGTAGGCTCTTAAAATGTGAAGCATTGGATTTGTCTAGATTCATAAATTGATTGATCAGCTAACTGATAAGAGCAATATATATAGTTTTGGTGTGGTACTTCTGGAGCTGTTTACAGGCATGAAACCCATTACGAATGGAAAGAACATTGTCCGAGAGGTATATGTTACAGTCAATACGATATTTATCCTATTTTCTATACTTGGAACCTTTCATATGTTTCATTCATATAGGCTCTTAAAATTCGAAGTATTGGATTTGTCTAGATTCATAAATTTTATTTTGTAGAATGTAAAATGGAAATTACTACTGTCATTATTTGTATATTTGTAAGCCCCCATGATGTAAGTTTTACCTAGGTGAAAAAGTATATTTCTATCATATTGGGCTTAGAAGTAGCAGACACGTTCTCTTTTTCTTTTCAATGCACTTGAATTGTAAAAATATTGAGTGGCATTGTTATCAAATTGAGCTGAACCTAGTGAGATGACATTTTTTTATTGTTAATATTGGGTACTTGCAACTAATCATCTTGTTTCGTAGGTGAATATGGAATATCAATTTGAAATGATGTTATCTATGATCGATCCGTGGATGGGTCCATACCCTTCATAATGCTTGGAGCCATTTACCATTTTAGCATTGAGTTGTTGCAAAGAAGAGTTGTTCATGAGCTTGAGAAGATCATCAAGTTAATGCCATGTCATACCATGCCATCCATGCAATCTCTAGATTCAATTGACATGGAGACATTGTGTGCGAGACATTATGGTTCCATTTTGCAATATTTTGAATTTGTGTTTAGTTTTACCCATCCTAGGCTTAAGGAAGGGGAAATTATCTGGTGGTTTCTTTTCTTCTTTCAAGCGAACAACTATAAGTTTTAGTATGTAGAGTCTAACTGAATTTCTAGCCTATCTATAAAACTGCCATGCCTTCTTGATAGAATAGCCATTGGCCTGCTAGTCTTAAGTTTTTGTTTGAGCTATTTTTGGAGGAAATTGTGAAGTTACTCATACGCTCTTGCATATGTAACTCTACAACAGGTTTCTTTAGTTGGATTATTGTTTGGTTTCCTGGAATTTTGTTAACCTAGTGTGTTAGTTTTGGTGAGGTTTTAGTTGGAAATTCTCTTGAATTTAACCCTTTATGCCCTTCTTCCTCACCCAGTTGTGTGTTCAGTAATTCATGGTATTGAGCTACCTTAGCTTTACTTACAATAGCAGGCATACCTTCTGTTAGATCAATAGCAAGCAGGAAAACCAGAATTTCCAGGGTCATTGAAATTCTTACTAAATAAAATCTTGCTTTCTGCTTCCTGGCATTTTCAACGGTAATGCATTTATTTTTTTATGACAACTTTGGCGTCCATGACAGTAGCGATTTGATCATCAATTCCATGAGACAATTTACTACTTGCAGATTCAGCGGTAGCATCCAAGTGATCATCTTATCTTGTTGGTATTTTTCCTTTTTCCTATTAATAACTAGTTCTCCTCATTTAGTCCTTTATTTTCTACCAACTCTTGTGCCGTGATCCACCTTTTTATTAAACTAGGAAAAAATTATACAAGACAAAAACAGAAACTGAATGTAAAATACACAAGTAAATGCACAAAGGATTTATGTGGTAAAACCTTGACAGGGTGTGAAGGAAACCTCCATGGGGCAAGGGATTGGAAACTCTATTAATCAAGAATGATTCTCCTCTACATACAAGCCTCTCGAGCCATCCAATTTAACTTGGGAAATTTCGTTATTCTAACTTCATTTTGTTATACAACCAACTAACAGGTAATAAGTAAATTTTCCCAGAATTACTTTATTTACATTTGTTGTCATATTTTAATAAACTCCACCTTGACAAAAATTTTCCTAATCCCTTTCCCATGCCCTTTCATCATCTTTTCTGCAAGCCAAGAGAAGCGAGACACCATCTCAGCTTCTCTACTATAACTAGATTCGTGAATATATCTGCATGATTTTCCTATGTACGGACCTTCTTGAGACCTACTTTGTCACCTTCGATTACATGTCTCACAAAGTGATACCTTACATTGATGTGCTTGGTCTTGCTATGATAGGCTGGATTTGTAGCAAAATGAATAGTGCTTTGACTGTCACAAAACACATTCACTTTCTCCTGCGTCCTTCCAATCTCATCAAGAAAACCTTTTAACCAGATTGCCTCTTTACAAACATCTGAAGCTGTTATATACTCTACTTCAGTAGTGGACAAAGCAACTATCTCTTGAAGCTTCGACATCCAACTGATTGCTCCACCTACAAGAGGAAAAAAATAACTTGTAGTAGACCTCCTTTTGTCCAAATCACCTACATAATCAGCATCCACATATCCAAATATTGAACCTTCATAACCATCAAAGCTGATGAAATGCTCACTTGTGCCTCTCAAATACCGAAGCACCCATTTCACTGCTCGCTAATGTTCTTCTCTTGGATTTTCCATGAACCTGCTAACAACTCTAACTGCATGTGAAATGTTAGATCTTGTAGATACCATTGCATACCTCTTTTCTTCATTAGTTCTAGGACATAAATCCGAAGAAAGCTTAAAATGGGACGCTAATGGAACATTAACAGGTTTCACATTGTTCATACTGAACTTTTCAAGTAATTTGTCCACATACTTCTGTTGTGATAACCAAAGCTTACCATTCTTCATGTCTCTATGTATCTCCATACCCAGGATATGTTTTTTTGCTCCAGTATCCTTCATATCAAACATCCTAGAGAGCTGAGCCTTTAACCTGTTGATTTATTCCATGAATTTGCTTGCAATAAGCATATTATCAACATACAACACCAAGATAATGAATATGCCATTGAAACTTTTGAAGTATACATAATGATCATACTCACTTCTGATAAAAATCTGGCTCACCGTGAAGGAATCAAACTTCTTGTACCATTGCATGGGCGACTGCCTTGGGCCATACAATGATTTCCTGATCTTTCAAACTAATCTTCTGCTGCGACCTTGTACAAAACCTTCTAGATTATCCATATATATCTCTTCATCCAAATCACCATGAAGAAAGGTTGTTTTAACATCTAACTGTTCTAACTCAAGGTCAAGTAATGAAGTTAGTGCTAACATAGTACGAATAGAAACAAGTTTAAGTACTGGTGAAAAAATATCATGAAAATCAATACCTTCAACCTGAGAATACCCTTTTGCAACCAGTCTCGCCTTATACCTCTCGATACTTCCGTCAACTTTTCTTTTCAACTTGAAGATCCATTTGCACCCAACAACACTTCTCCCTTCAGGAAGTTCTACAAGATCCCAGGTACTATTCTTGGCTAAGGAATGCATTTCTTATTCCATAGCCTTTTTCCATATCTCACTATCTACATCATCTACTGCTTCCTGATAACAAGAAGGTTTCACATCTTTAGTAATCAATGCAAAAGATGAAGCAAAATATTCATACCTTTTGGGTGATTTTCTTTCCCTTGTAGACCTTCTTAGAGTGACTGGTTGCTGAATTTGTTCTGGAATTTCTCCAGTTTCCTTTGCTTCTTCACCTTTTTCATCAGAAGTCTCTCCTTCCTTTTGAATTTCTAGAAAATATTTACTCTCCAATTGAATTTGTTGATTTGGCGATACCTGTTCCTATTCAACTTTCCAACATCTGATTTTAGAAGAGAAGATTCATCAAATGTTACATCTCTACTAATGACTATCTTTCATGAAGAAGGATCCCACAACCTATATCCTTTCACTACATAATCATACCCAACAAAGACACAACATTTCAATTTTGGATCTAACTTTGAACGTTGATTTCTAGGAATAAGAGCATAGGCATCACAACCAAAAATCTTCAAATACGAATAATCACAAGACTGACCCAACTAAACTTCTTCAGGAATTTTACAGTTTATTGCAACCGAAGGTTATCTGTTAACTAAATAACAAGAAGTAGATACTACTTCTACCCACAAATCCTTTGTAGGTTGGCATTGTTGATCATGCTCCTGGCTCTTTCCATAAGAGTCTAATTCATCCGTTCAGCAATGCCATTTTGCTGAGGAGTATAAACAATAGTTTTATGTCTAACAATCGCTTCATCCTTACAAAATTGTTCAAATTATAAAGTAAATTGACCTCCATTTTCAATTCTTAAAATTTTAATTGATTTGTTTGTTTTCTTTTCCACCATTGCTTTAAATTGTTTAAAAACATTAAATACATCAGCTTTATTTTTCAACATATAGACCCAAAATTTCTTGGAGAAATCATCAATAAATGCTAAGAAATATAATGCACCTCCATAAGACACAGTAGGAGATGTTCCCCACAAATCAGAATCAATGTAGTCTAAAATATGTTTACTATTATGATTTCCAGTCTTGAACCTTTGTTTACATTGTTTTCCAAACACGCAATATTTACAAAAATCCAACTTCAAGGATTTCAAATCAGGAAGCAAGTTGTTGTTCATCAGTACCTGAAGACCTTTCTCGCTCATGTGACCCAACCACTAACTCCATAGACGAGAACCTTCTTCTGCTTTTTCTGATACGATCACTGCTTCACTAACTTGAGTGCTTCCTTTGAGTCTATACAGATTTCCGACCTTTTCAGCCTTCATAACAACCAAGGCTCCTTTTGAGACTTTCAGCACTCTATTATGACCTGTAAATTTATACCCATTCGAATCCAAAACTCCCAAGGAAATCAAGTTTTCCTTTAGTTCAGGTACATGCCTAACATCAAATAATGTTTTAACTGTAACATCATACATTTTAATTTTTACATTACCAATCCCAACAGTCTGACAAGATTCATTATTTCCCATGAATACAAAACTACCATTTACAGTTTCATATGAAGTAAACCAACTTTGGTGCAGACTCATATGATGAAAAGCGCCAGAGTCTAATAGCCAATTTTCAGCATCTTGAGAGACATTACAAACAGGGAGAGCTTAAGCAGTTAAAACTTCATCAACCATACATGAATCAACCTCATTTTCTTCCTTATTATGGTTTTCTGACTCCTTCCATTTCCAACAATATTTCTTGAGGTGTCCAAGTTTGTTGTAGTACCCGCACTTGGCTTTACACTTCTTGCCATCCTTTGACTTTGATTTGGAAGAACCCCTTGCTTTCTCCCCTCTTTCCTTTGACCGACCTCTGGCTACCATGGCTTCTGGTGCAGATGTCTCAATACTAGATTTCCTTTGTACTTCTTTAGATAAGAGAGCACCCACAACAAATTCAAATTTCAAAGATTCGGTGGTGCTCAAACCGATTGAAGTTACGAAATAGTCCCATGACTCAGGCAGAGAACACAACAAGGTTATTTCCTTGTCTTCTTCCTGCATTTTAACTTCCATATCTGACAACTGGAAAATAAGCATATTAAAAACATTTAAATGTTCTGCAACTTTTTTACCCTCCTTCATCCGAAGACTGTACAATTGTCTTTTTAAATAAATTCTATTTTTCAATGATTTAGTCATATACAAGGTTTCCATTTTTTCCCACAACCCTTCAACTGTACTCTCTCCAACAATATTAAAGAGAACTTCATCTGCCAAACTGTTGTGAAACCAACTCCAAAAATAGAAGAAAAGAGATATCAACGCCTTAGAAATAAGCCACTTCGAGGGGGAAACCTCCAATACATTACATAAATGAACAATTCTTGGATGATACAACTGACAAAACCTTCTTTCTATATATAGGAGTCCATGGGGCCACAATGTAATCTTAGTGGGGCCACAATGTAATCCTAGACGACCTAACAATAATAATGTAAGGGCACAATAATAACAATATGGGGGTTATAGGGGCACAACAATAACAATAAGGGGAGCTACAGTAACATAATAAGGGACTACACTATTAATATAGGGACTTAACATGCCACTCTCCTTCAAACAAGTGTTGTCCTCAACGCTTGATTATTTCTTGATGCTTATGTATAAAATTCTCATCCTCCCATGTGGAATCTTCTACAAGAAAGTTTTTTCACTTACTGAGATACTCTGAAATTGATCGTACTTGTCGAGTTCTTGCTTCTATGACTTCTTCAAAACTTCTTTCGATGTAATGTTAATATTCCTATTGTTTCATTAGATTCTGCACCAAAGTTAGGTTATCCTTTGAGAGTTAGAGAACTTGTTGTTGATGCTCGATGTGATCTTCCACTAATTTATCATCCATATTAGCTATTATTTGATCCTTCAAACCATCCAACTTAGCCTCCATTTCTACTTTTAAAACATCTATGTCATCTTCGGTTGCTCTTTATAAGATCAAAATTTGTTGCACTTGGTACTGTAATTTTGATATCTCATACTACAATTCTTCCTCTTCATGCGTCATAGTAAGATTTTTAAGAGCTTAATGGATATGGAATTATTTTTTTGAGGCATTATAGAACCCAATATTGATAAAAATTCTAAAATATGCCCTTGGAATCACTTCAAACTACTTTTTCAAACAAATGTTATGCAATTTTTAAAACCAAATACAGACCTTTTTCTTGCTTTTAAGAAGCTCAATATTGAAAATGAATTATATATGTGATTTAGAATCCTCAATAACTGAACTTTGGTTCTGAAGTAGCTCTCTAAATCTTCTTTCGAATGCCACAGGCCTGATCTGATTTGAACTCTTCCAGACAAAATTATGTCCAATCTCCCACAATGACTTAAGTATGCGCTAGTTCAGTAGAGCGAACTTGTAAGATTTGTCACGTGTCACTATTTTCTGCTTTGGCTCTGAAATTTATAGACAGGAAACTACATTCCGTGTAATTCTAGTCACTTTTTACAGAATTCCAATATGATGATCAGAGAGAGAGTTATGAATATTTTCCCACGATCACCTCTTTGAGATGAAATTCAGAAGCCTGAAAACAACCTAACTTCCACAGATCATATCTCTGAAAATGTTGCGAACCAAGATCTAAAATTTCGTGATGATGTTCCTCAGGATTTTGACTTCGCACTCTAAACATTTCAGCTTCTGAACCTTCGTAGAACAAAAGTTATAGTGAAAATGCTATGATGACCTACTTAGGTTAAATTCAAGAGCCTGCAAAAAGCCCTACCTTCCACAAATGATATCTCCGAAAATATTGTGAACGAAGCTCTGAAATTTTGCGATGATGTTCCTCGAGATTTTGGCTTCGCACCCTAAAAATTTCAGCTTCTGAATCTTCGTAGAAAAAATTTTATAGCGCAAATGTCACGATGACTTGTTTAGGTTAAATTTAGGAGCTTGCAAAAAGCCATAACTTCCACAAATCATATCTCCAAAACTATTGAGGACCAAGCTCTGAAATTTTTCAACGATTTTCTTCAAGATTTCATCTTTGCACTCTAAAAATTTCAGCTTCTGAACCTTCGTAGAAAAAAATTTATAGCGAAAATTCCACAATGGCTGGTTTGGAGCAACGAAAACCCTAGAATCCAAAGTTGTGATACCAAATGTTGTGAAACCATCTCCAAAAATAGAAGAAAAGAGATATCAACGCCTTATAAATAAGCCACTTCAAGGGGGAAACCTCCAATACATTACATAAATGAACAATTCTTGGATGATACAAATAACAAAACCTCCTTTCTATATATAGGAGTCCATGGGGCCACAATATAATCCTAGTGGGGCCATAATGTAATCCTAGACGAACTAACAATAATAATGTAAGGGCACAATAATAACAATATGGGGGTTATAGGAGTACAAAAATAACAATAAGGGGGGCTACACTAACATAATAAGGGACTACACTATTAATATAGGGACTTAACACAAACATAACCTAATGGTACTAAGGGCTCGGGCATCCAAGTCCTCCCAGTCCAGATTTTTCATGCTTGCAAGTTTTTTTTTTACCTCGTCTAATGCTTTATGCAATCCTTGTTGCACCAGAAAATCCCTAACCTTCATTTTCCACAATGCGAAATTGTTCTTCCTGTTGAATTTATCCACCTTGAACTTTGCATTTGTCATTTTGGCCATTTCTAGTTTTCCCTTCTTACTTAAACTTCCAACTAGGGTTTAAAAAAATATATATTTCCCCTCTTCTGCTTGGGTTTTTTATTTCCCTTTTTTCAGCTATGAAAAAAAAAATCTATTTTTCTCCCTTTTCATCTAAAACCAATTTTTTCAAAAATCTGAGCCCTTTATCTAACAAACAATTTCAGAGAAAATAAAATCCTTCAATTTCCTTTTTCTTCTAAACCAATATTTTTTTTAGAAATCTGAGCCTTTATTTAACAAAAAATTTCTTCCACAGGGACATAGAAAATAAAATCCTTCAATTTCTTAAATCCTTCAATTTTAAAAAGCCCTAGCCATGATTTTTGTTTTTTAGTATTCCCTTAAAAGAAAAAACTCGTTCAGTTATAGTATTCTTCTTAGAAGCCCTGAATTTATTTTCTTGTTTCAATTATTCTTGTTTTAATTCAACAAGTTCATCAATGCCCAGCAAATAAATTCAAGTTCGTGCTTAAAAAAAAATTTACCCAGCTTCTTTTTTTTCTATGACAGAAGACTCGAATCTCTACTTGCAAAACCAACAATCTTTCTAACAGCAATGGATTTATCTTCTACGTTTTCAGCAATGATGGAGAAAGGGAAGTGCAACAACCCTTTGTTTTCAATGTCTGACAACTTGCTCTTAACGTGCAGTAGCCCTTTCTATTTTGCGGTGGCAGCAATATCCAATGCAACTCCTTCTCTCCGGCGGTAGCAACAGCCATGCGAAAATCTTCAATGTAGCCCCTTCTCTCCGGCGGCAGCAACAACCATGCGAATTTTTATCTTCGCAACATTCTCTTTGGCTCAAAAAATAAAAACAAAAAATGGGACAGTGGAATTTCAACTCAGTTATGGCTCCGATACCACTTATTAAATTGGGAAAACATTAAACAAGACAAAAACAAAAACCAAATGAAACTGAATGTAAAATACACAAGTAAATACACAAAGTATTTAAGTGGCAAAACTTTGACAGAGTGTCAAGGAAACCTCCACGAAGAAAGGGATTGGAAACTCTATTAATCAAGAATGATTATCCTCTACTTACAAGCCTCTCGGGCCATCCAATTTAACCAAGGTTATTTCATTATTCTAACTTCATTTCGTTATACAACCAACTAACAAGTAATAAGTAAATTTGCCCAAAATTACTTTATTTACATTTTTTGTCATATTTTAACATTATCATAAATTCAATAGGTTAAAACTTGTGCAAAATGTGCACTCGTGATGCTGGAGCTAAAGTACATCCTAGGTTAGTGCAATTGAATCAATTATAGTGCTTCCCTTTGAAGGAGGGATAATTATGGCATGTGCAAACAAGTCTGAAACATAAACTTTTGATTTGTTTCAGAAGTAAATAATCTCAAAATTCACATTAACTATTTGGGTTTGTGCATACCACGATAGACTTACTAAAATTATTCCACTTTGATGGAAACTATGAATTGCATAGGTTAAAAAATTTGCATGTTGGAGCTAATGTCCACTTTCATTCCTAGGGTAGCACACTCTACTGCTTATGGTGTTGTCCTATTGAAGAACGGCTAGGCGTTCTGGTGCATGTGTGAACAAGTCTAGATGAAAAGCTCTTGATTTCTAGGATAACTCAATTCAACCATGGGTTGACAGTTAATTTGCTTTCGTGTGTTGCAGCTTTAGCCAACTCTTTTAGCATTCTTAAAATTTTACAACTGAAAGATTTTGTAATAAATCTCCTTTTGTTGATCTAAGTTTGCTGGCCAGTGGATCTGGAATTTGGTAAGTATGTTGAGGAGAATAGGAACACAACAGGACATATGTTTCTAAATGGTGAACTGGAAAACAAAAAATGGTGTATGTATTTCAGAATGAAACTCCCCCTAAAACTGTGGTTACATGGGAAACTATGGCTAAATAAGGCAGAATCATACATTACAAAATATTTCCAAGTTTATTTAATGAGATATGGGTTTCATACTAACTCATTGTGAAATACTTTTGCAATTTTCTCAAAGACTTGTGGTGATGTAGGTCTTGAGGATAAGAGTTGTTGTTGTTGGAAAGGCAGAGGATTCAATCACATAAATAACGGAAAGATTTCACACATGAACAATGAGCTGCGGCTCTTCAATTAATCTAAAACTTTGAATCATAAAACTCTCTTACTCTCTTAATACAATGAACCCATGAAGGGTATTTAACCTAATTTACATGCACAGACTCTTACACATAACTGAACTTGATCAACTCGCTTAACTCACACTCTAACTCACTCACCAAATCTAACTGTAACTCAACTCAATTAATTCACTTAACTGATTGTATAATTCACTCAACTCTCACTCTGCATGCGGGAAGTAATTATATATTTTAACACTCCCCCTTAATTACGACCGCTAAACTAAAACATAACTCATGACAACTCAAACATGCCTGCTAGTCTATGTCTCAGCTAGGCTTACAACTCCCAAGTTTCTTTTGTGAAACTCAAACAAATCTACTACTAATGGCTTTGTAAAGATATCAGCCAATTGATCACTCGTTCTACAAGGCTTCAAGTGAACTTCTCCATTGCTCACAAGTTCTCGAATAAAATGATATCTAGTATCAATATGCTTGCTCTTTTGATGAAACACAATATTCTTGGATAGTGAAATTGCTGATGTGTTGTCACAGTATATCGTTGTTGATCCTTGTTGTTTCTACTTGAGTCCATCCAATACTCTTCTTAACCATACTGCTTGACATGTTGCTGAAGTTGCTGCTACATATTCTGCTTCTGCTGATGATAGTGTAACAATAGGTTGCTTCTTAGATGCCCATGCTATCACTCCTGAACCGAGATGGAAAATGTAACCAAATGTGCTTTTCCGATCATCCAAACTTTCTGCAAAATCACTATCTGTATATCCAATCAATTCTTTCTTTTCTGTACTTGCATACATTATGCCATAATCTCTGGTTCCTGCTATGTATCTCAGAATTCTTTTTCCAACACTCCAATGTGTGTCTTTTGGAGTCTCCATGAATCTGGAAATCAGACTCACTCCCTGCATAATATCTGGTCTTGTCGCTGTGAGATACATGAGGCTGCCAACCAACATTTTGAAGAGAGTTGGATTGACATCTGCCCCTTCATCATCCTTACTTAACTTTGTACCTGTTGCAACTGGTGTAGGTACAAGTTTGGAATTATCCATCCTGAATCTTTTCAGCAAATCTGTAGCATACTTATTTTGACAAATAAAAATGCCTTTTTCAGATTTCTCAACTTCAATGCCAAGAAAATATTTCATGAGACCTAGATCTGTCATCTCAAATTATTTCATCATGGCTGCTTTAAATTCATCTATTTCAAGATCACCTGTAAAAATCATATCATCAACATATAAGCAAACTATAAAAATCTGTCCATGCTCATTTACCTTTGTGTATAAGGTAGGCTCAATGTTGCTTCTGCAAAATGCATTCTTAATCATATAACTGTCGATTCTGCTATACCATGCTCTAGGTGCTTGCTTCAGTCCATAGAGCGCTTTCTTCAATCTGTAAACTTTATCCTCTTTTCCTTCAACTTCATAACTTGGAGGCCGCTGCACATAAATTTCTTCTTCTAAAATTCCATTCAAGAAGGCTGATTTGACATCCATCTGATATACTTTCCACTTGTTCTGAGCTGTTGTCGCTAGAACTGCTCTTACAGTATCCAATCTGGCTACCGGAGAAAAAGTTTCTCCAAAGTCTATTCCCGGTTTCTGCGAGAATCTTTTTGCTACAAGTCTTGCTTTAAATCTGTCAATCTCACCTTTCTCATTCACTTTGGTCTTGTACACCCACTTCACACCAATGAGATTTTTATCGTTTGGCAAATCAACCAAATCCCATGTATCATTCTTTTCAATTGAATTCATTTCTTCATCCATGGCTTGCACCCAATTGTCATCTCTGATTGCTTCTTCAAATGAAGAAGGTTGGAATGCCAACAATGCAAAATTTGAACTAACATCCAAATCATCATAAATATATTTCAGACTTCTCATCTTTTTCTTACCTGATTCTCTGCTTGGAGAATTCTGATCTGTGGATCTACTTGAAGATCCATGCCGCTCTGAAAATCTTGGTGTCCTTGCTGGTGTGACTCTGTTTGGTGTCTGCTCTTTTGGTTCTTGTTGCTCCTCTTCTTCTACAAGAGCATCCTCCATCAATGGTGTTTGAGCATCGGTTAGTGTGTCTACAGTCCCATTCCATGACTATTGCTCTTTGAACGCAACATCTCTGCTAATGATTGTCTTCTTTGTGACAGGGTTATACAATTTGTAAACTTTTGATTGCTCACTATAACCAGTAAAAATACATTTTTCACTTTGATCATCCAATTTGCCTCTTATTTGCTTAGGCACATGTGCATAGGCTACACATCCAAAAACTCTGAAATGAGATACACTACGTGACATACCTGACCATGCTTCTTCTGGAACTCTGTTCATCACGCTCTTTGTAGGAGATCTGTTTATCACATAAACAACACATGCAACTGCTTCTGCCCAATACTTGTTAGATAGGTGTCTTGCTTTCAACATGCTCCTGGTCATGTTCATGATTGTTCGGTTCTTCCTCTCTGCTACACCATTTTGCTGTGGTGTGTATCTGGTCATAAATTGTCTTCTGATTCCATGTTGTTTGCAACACTCATGGAATGCCTTCGAATCATATTCTCCACCACGATCCGATCTCAATACCTTGATCTGTTGATCACTTTGGTTCTCCACCAAAGCTTTGAACTCTTTGAACTTTGCAAAAGTTTCAGACCTCTGTTTCAAAAAGTAAACCCAAGTCTTCCTACTATAATCATCAATAAAGGTGAGGAAGTAACAACTTCCACCAATCGACTTTGTCCTCATAGGACCACACAAGTCTGTATGCACCAATTCAAGTGGTTGCTTTGCTTTGTAAGAAATTCCTTTCGGAAAACTTTCACGGTGTTGCTTTCCCAAGATGCAACACTCACACGTGCTAGCAGGGTCTTTGATGGGAGGTAAACCTCTGACCATCTGTTTCCGCTGCAACAATCTTAAACCGGAAAAATGCAAGTGTCCAAACCGAAAGTGCCATAACCATTATGCATCAGAACATGCAGTTGTAAAAGAACTAACCTGATCATTGTAGTTCATAATGAGAGGAAAGAGTCTGTTCCTCGTCATCTGCACCTTTGCAATCAGTTGCTTGCTTGGGGATTTGTCGTAAATAACACACTGTTGCCCCTGAAAGATAACTTTGTATCCTTTCTGCATCAATTGACCAACACTAATCAGATTTTGTTTGAGTCCAGGGACATAGTATACCTCTGATATGGTCTTTGGCTCCCCCTGCTTGGTCACAATGTTGACCACTCCTTTCCCATCTATAGCCACAGTCTTGTCAGTTCCCAACTTTACCTCTGTCTGCACTGAGACATCCAAATTAGCAACCAAATCCTTGTTTCCTGTCATGTGGTTACTGCAACCACTGTCTAATAGCCAGACCTTATCAGACGGTGCATTCATGGTGTTGCATGCTAGAAACATAGAGTCAGTATTTTCTGTACTAACATTAGCTCTTTGATTGCCTTGATCTGCAATCTTCTTCCTACAATCACGAGCATAATGACCAAACCTATTGCAGTAATAGCACTTTACCTTAGATTTGTCAGACCTTTGATTGTTATGAAAGCTTCTGTTGTTGCTGCTTCCATGTTGATGCTCATGATCATCTCGGCCATCTCTGTGACCGCAATAGTTGCTACCTCGTCCTCTGCCTCTCGATCGACCTCTGCCTCGACCTCTTGAAATATAGACTTGACTTTGGAACGCAGTTTCCAAAGTGGAATCCTTATTTCTCTCTATCCTTGCCTCATGTGATAGAAGGGATCCCATCAACTCATCAATTGTGAGTTTTTCCAAGTCCTTTGCTTCTTCTATGGCTGCTACCACAACATCAAATTTGGTAGACATGGATCGAAGAACCTTCTCGATCACTGTTCGATCTTTAATATCTTCGCCATAGATTTTTAACTGATTGACGACAGACATGACCCTATTCATGAAGAAATCAATGTCCTTTGTCTCCTTCATCTGCAGAATTTCGAAATCTCTCCTAGTATTCTACAATTTAACAATATTAACTTTTGCCATACCTTGATAGCTTGTCGTCAAGGTGTCCCATGCCTCTTTTGCTGATGAGGTGATCATGATCTTCTGGAACACGACTCGATCTACTCCCTGCTGGATCAGAAGCAACGCTTGCGCATTCTTCCGCTTATCTTTCTTCCACTGTTCCCTATCTGCATTACTGAGGGCTCCTTCGTCTGCATCGTCTTGAGGTTCTGCAAACCCATACTTGACATGATCCCAGACATCAAGCGCTTTTAGCATAGTCTCCCTCTTAATGGCCCACATATCGTAATATTTCCCATTAAAAGAAGGAAGTTGTGGCTGGAAGTTGCTTGTAGCCATCTTTCTTCAAACAAAAATTCACTGCTAAAACCCTAAAAAAAAAATTAATATGCTTTGCAAAGCTCAAAAATTTTTTTTATAATAAAACCCTAAATTTTATTATTTTTGTTTTATTATTATATAAAAATTTCTTTATTAAAAGAAATTTTATATAAAAAATCATTTCTTAAAAAAAAACTTATTATAAAATCTCCACCACTTAAAGCCTCTTTATAACATGCATATGAAACGCCCCTTTTAAAAAACTCCTTTCCAAACCAAAAGCCCTCACGTGCCTCCTCACTTGCTTTATTTTAAAAACTCTTTTTTTATAAAAAATGCTTTATATAAAAAAAAATAAAATTCCATATGACTTTTACGAATACTACGTATTGAAAAATTCTTGCTTGGTTGACTTTCAAGTCGTTAACGCCGCCGAGCTTGAATATGCTAGCGTGCTAACGCACCTCGGACACCCTTGTGCTGCGTTAGTGCCTTAACGCTCGCGTTATAACCCGCGTTTAACTACCACTATGAATTAAGACCAGTATCAATAATATGAAGTCAGATTTGATATTCATGTTTGTCATTATTGTTCAGAAACAATTTTGTGATATATATATATTGGTTTTTGTTACATTAAAGATTAAAGTCCATAAGCCATTTGTGATATATATATATGGAAATTGGTTTTTGTTACATTAAAGAATAAAGTTTAGAAGGCAGCGACTTGCTGCTCCGCAGCCATTCTTCCTTACAATCGTACAAACTACTTAAAAAAAAGTAATCTATAATGCAACTTTTTGGAAAAACTGGTCACCGAACAGGTGCATTTTTCCGACATCCCTTGGTATTTGTGCTTTCTACCGTGTTCATCTTCTGGTTTTACTCATCTAAACGCCATCTTTGTTGCACCACTGTCATGGCCTCGACGTTTGAACTCGTCCGCTTCCAATCTCATACCATCGATGCCCATACCATCATCATTCATTTTAAATTTTGGAATTGGGCGCGCTTGAATTTTGAAATCCACAAAATTCTTCTTCCTTCATTCTACTCTTTACTCTGCAGTCTCCTTGTTGCCATTAATGGGTTTTATGTCAGTTTTCACTGCAGGATTGGTAATTTTTTCATCGCAATTTCAGATCTTCCAAGATTATAAGAGTTTAGGTCACTGACAGAGGCATAATGGGGGAGTGCTCAGGATTTTGGCTTGGACAGCGGATTTTCCAAACCCAATTCTAATAGGAGCGAGTACACAACCCTTAGCAGAAGAATCGTGGAGCAAAACACACCTTTGATAACTTTCGATTTATTTAAAAGTAACCCCTTACTTTCAAACCCAATTTACTGGTAATCCTGGCAGCTTTAATGTGCACACTGATTTTCGCACTATGTATAAATTTTACTTTTAAATGGGCACTTTGTTGCAGTAAGATGATTTCTTTGAGATCTTCAGGCACATATCAGAGGAAGTGCCTAACTGTAATGGCTCAGATAAATCGGCCATGAGAGCCCTACCTATGTTTTCTATGCCAACACACAGTACGAGCATGCCCAGAACAATTTCCTTATGTGTTTGGAAGACTTTGAATACAGAGAGAATGTGAGAGTTTTGCCCTATCATTATTTTCGCACATAGTGCATTGAGAGATGGCTGCTTTCTCATTCCATAAGCCTTAGGTTTAGACGGTATTGTACTTTTCTTCATGTCATAGAAGAATGTCTAATCTAGTGTACGAGCGAGGCGTACAAACTTTGTCTGTGGTGAAGAAATACGACCGCGCGCCTGAAAAACCGCATCGGCTATGAAACTAAGGAGCAGTCATGGAAGGACGACGAGGTGGCGTTTCTCAAGCTGAGCCATCTAAAGCAGAAAACGATCGACAAGTTCATAGTGGGGATCCCTGTTTTGGCCAGAAATTTATTCAAATTCAAGGGAGAGGCATCAATGAATCTCTATTGACAGTTGTGAAATGAAAAAAATAGTCTCCATGCTATAGGAACAACAGGGGGAGATGACCAATCTGCCGCAACATCTCTGGGTGAGGCCAACGAGTTGTTCTACAAGCCATTGAAAACAATGGAAGAAAATCTCATCAAAATTCTTAACAGTATTTTAAAGTTTGTTCAACATCCTTAACCTTGTATCGTCTTCCTTAATTTCAATTAATAAGAAAATTTTGTATATATTTTCAAATCCTAATTTTTATAAATGGTACACATTTTAATTTCAATGAAAATGTTTTTGTATATTTTCAAATGGTAATATTTTTATAAATCTTAAATGTTTTAATTATTTTGAAAAAAATAATATTCTTAATTATTACATCTATTTATTAAACATATTAAAATTATTTTTAAAATTATAAGATGAATGATAAATATTTCATCGAACTTGTCTTTTTGACAAAGAAATTTAGACGTTTAATTTCTTTTTCGTTACTTTTAAATTTTAGGATTATATCATTGTACATTTATTAAAAGTATTTGTAATTTATATAAAATATATAATTCAACTTAGCGGAGATGTTTTATTAAATTAATTATTTTAATTAAAAAATAATATTTTTTTCTTTGATAATCAATATAATATTTTGTTTTTTTAATTTTATTATATATACAAATTATATTTAACAACATAAAAATAAAGATTTATTATTTTGATAGAAACTTAATATTTTATTTTTTAAATTTCATTATATAAATTATACTTAATGATATAAAAATAAATATCTATCATTTTGATTTAGAAAATAAATATTTTATTTGATTAACTATTTTGATAAAAAAAAATAATATTTATTTCTTTATCATGAATTTGGAGGAAAAATTGAATATTTTAAGGCGTTAATGTAGTTTAAAACTTCTAGAATCATATGTGATATGATTGAAAAGTTCATGTTCTAAACTTGACAAGAATTCATAAGTTCTAAACTAAATTCTAATATTTTATTTTTTTAATTTTAATATGTATTTTATTAACGAAATTTTTGATATTTTATTTTATTTTTATAAATTTAATTTTAAACCATAAAAAATAAAAATACAAAGTAGATAGAAAATATAAAATTTGAATAAAGAAGTTTTTTAAAAATAGTTTGTTTTATAAAAATTTATTTTATTTATATATTAGTTTAAAAATTAGATTCTATTATATATATTTTAAGACAAATATCTCATTTAAGTAGTTAAGTAGCTGAATATTTTTTAATATTATTTTATTTTTATTTCAATTCTAATAAAAAAGGGAACATTGTTTCATTTAATTTTTATTTTATTTTTTAATTTTCATTTTATCTCCTAAAATTATATTTAAAGTTGTAAAATTATGAATTATAATTTTTTAGAATGAAATATAAAACTCAAAAACTAATCAAATTACCATAATACTCAATGGTCACACAAATATATATATATATATATATATATATATGCACAAAGAAAGGGAGCCTCACTTTGGGGGCTCGAAGGCCATGGGCAGGGATGCAGAGCAGTGTGAGCCATGCCTAGGGATGCAGAGCAGAGTGAGCCATGCATGGGGGCCCAAGGGTCATATGCAGGGCTATAGAGCGGTGCACCACTTCATAGTCTTACCCATAGACCTTGGGATCTTGGGCATGGATCCTCTAAGCAATTGTGTGGGAAACCATCTTTTTTATTGTTTCTAATAGTTTTTTTATATATATATATAATTTGTTTTTGTTTTTTTGTTTTTTAATATTTTCTATCCAATCCTACTTCATGAGAATAACTCAAATCAAGAATGACTCGCTAGCTATTGGAGAAGTTATTGCTAACAAGGAGATCACTCTCATTTCTCTTAGAGGTCTTTCAAGACCTTGGGATATATTTACCACCACCATTCTCAACAATGACATGATACCTAGTTTCTATAATTTATTGGCTAGATGCACTCAAGAAGAGATAAGAATGATGGAGATAGATAAGCCCTCTAATCAAAATGAACCTATTGCTTTCTTCGCTCATCTGAAAAGGAAGAATGTTTTTGGTCCAAGAAGAGAGGCTCAAGGATCTAAGAAGCAGTTCAAAGGAGGAAGAAAAGGAAGTTGCTACAATTGTAATAGGTTTGATTACTATGATAGAGAGTTCCCTCATAAGAAGAATCCTCCAAGGGATGATGGCAACAACAACAACAACAATTACAAAAAAAAATGGAAATCAAAGAAACAACATGTTCAACAACAAAGGAAAGACAAATGTTCAAGCTGCTCAAAACGGAAATGGTGAACCACCTAAAAGGATAAGAATTCTAGGTATGATGGAAGTAATGTTGTCAAAAAGCAATATGAATCTATCTTATGTATGCTCTATCTACTGCCTCTCCTCTGGATACTTTGGATCATTGGTTGATTGATAGTGGAGCCTCAAGGGACTTCACTTGATACAAGGAGGTCCTCTCAAATTTGGTTGAGAATAAAACTAATCTAAATATTATACTTGGAGACAATTCCACCTACCCCTTGAAAGGGATAGGTATTGTCACTCTTCACTTGAATCAAGGTCAAACAATTCATCTACAAGAATTTTTGTATGTACCTGATTTGAAGAAGAACTTGGTGTATATTTCTTTGATAGAAGATAATGGCTTAAAGGTAACAATTATTGATGGAAATGTATGTATTTGGAATAGAAACCCTAAATATGCATTTACCCTTGGATTTAGGGTTCATGGTCTCTATTAAATTGGTGGAAGTCCTTTGGGATATTTAGCGAGTGATACTTCTCTTCAATGTGAATTATGGCATGAGAGATTTTCCCACTTACATTACAAAGCCTTACCTGGGGTAAGGAATATGGTCACAGGTATTCCGGAGTTTAATATGAACCATGAAGGTGTTTGTTAGGGTTGTGTAGTTGGGAAACATAGAAATGGACCATTCCCTTCTAGTGAAAGCAAGAAAATTGATATTCTTCAATTGGAGCCCGCATCAAGCTTTGGATTTGAAGACACCTGAGTATTATGAAAGGCAACATTATCTAGTTGATTTCTTTGTGCAAAATTCTTTATATTTCTATCTCTACAATAGTGTTTGAATGTGTCCTCGGTAGATATCGAAAATTTTGACTTGGGTTGTGAGATGTTTAAGATGTAAAGCTTAATGAAATATGTTCCTTTAGGAAGTAAATTAATGAAAAACAAAATGATGTTTTGGGTTAATTTTTTTTTAGAAATAATATTTGATTTATTTATGGTCATAATTTTAAATTTTATTTCAAAGTATATAATGTCATTTCTACCATTTTAACAATAATAATTTTCTTATTAATATATTTGAGGGGTGGTTTGAGGGAGAGGAGCCTTTTATATATTTCGAGAAATCAAAGATTTAGCATATTCATGGGGGTTAGGGAATATGAAAAATAATCAGGAAGAATTTAATGGTTTACCCCAAGGGATTATTCTTTGCGACGAATTCCATGTCTCTCCTCCCATTGTGTTGGGTGACTCCCTTTTAACAATTCATTGTTTGGTAAAAGGACAAAGTTTTGGATATCTCATGAATCTGATTAAGAAGGTATCAAAATATATCCCAAATATGAGTTTCAAGCAAATGTGCTAGTCAACTTGGCACCCCCACATTGTTAATTCATGCATACTCAAGATTTTTTATGTGCCTCCATTCCTTTCAAACATGTCACATTTATGCTAGAGTCATACTTAGGAGAAGTTTTATGAGAGACATCAATAGGGGAGTTATGAAATAGTACCTTAATGCGATTTGAGAGCAGTGTGGGATCATTCACAAGGCAAGAACACAATATAAGCTATCGTAGGTGATGGAAGATTTTAATGTGTATTTAATTTCATATTTAGAGGGATGTATATTTTTCTAGTCTTGGATTTTGGAAGGATTCCCAAATCCTTTGGTTCATAATTGGGATTTTCTTCAAAAATTAGCCAATGACGAGAGTGCTTTGTTTGTCTCTTCGGGGGGACGCTCCAGTCGTGGGTCTAGAGTGATACAACTCTTTGTATAATATCAAGGTTGATCTCATAATGTTTAGGTTACAACATGATGAGCACACTACCTCTGCCTCCAAAATCATTGACCTCTAGCTAGAAGCTAAAGGAAAATTGGATAAACATGAGGAAGAAATCAAACCCCTCTATCAACATGCTAAAGAATTTAAATCTTTGGTCAATATTTTGGTCTTCAATATGAAAGATTCAACTAGTTTCAACAACTCTAATATCAAGTATTCAAACTTGACTAATCTGGTGGATCCAAGGAAATATATTGTAATCGAGGACTATATTTTGAATTAGGTTATATGTATGGAAAGTTTTGTTTAAATTTGGGTTCTACTGAAAGATATTCACTTCCAAAAAATTGTATATGCTTAACATAGGTTGTATTCCTCTTGGGAGGATAATTTTGGTTCAAGAATCCAATGATGGAAGGATATCATAATGTCACTCTATACAACTGCGATCCAAAGGCAAATTTTGCAATTAATAAAAATATTCTCATTACTATAAAAAAATATTATTTAAATTAAAAATTATTAATTTTTAACTACTTTTAATCCATTCAATAATCTTTTTATATAAAGGAAATTAATTGATAAATTAAAATGAAAAATATCTTCTATTAATAAAGACTATGACTTATATAACAAATATTATTATAAATGACCGTATTTTATATATAAGTACACAACAATAGAACAAAATATTAAGATCTTGTAATCTAGAAAAGATCTAAATAAATTAAAATTAATAATTTTATATCTCTTTAATTTTTTTAAGGGTAAAAAAAAGGTTTGAGGAAAATATTTAGCTTCCTATTAAAATGGATAATTTGATTATAACATTTTATGAGTTTTATATTTTGTTTTCAAAAATTATAATTCATAATTTTATAGCTTTAAATATAATTTAGGAAATAAAATAAAAATTAAATGAAAAAATATTCCTTTTTTATTAAATTTGAAAATATATATATATATATATATGTATATATATATATATATATATACTCATCTACTTAAATGAAATATCTATTTATTCAAATTTTACATTTTTCTATCCATTTTTTTTTAATTTAAAATGTAATTTATAAAAATAAAATAAAACATTAAAATTCTCATCAATATATTTTATATTAAAATAGAATATGAACTTAAAAAAAATATTAGAATTTTCAGCTAAATTATTGATAAAAAAATATTGATTTTTTTATCAAAATAGTTAATCAAATAATTTTTTTTTTTAAATCAAAATGATAGTTATTTATTTCTATATTGTTAAATATAATTTATATAGTGAATTCGAAGAAATAAAATATTAAATTTATATCAAATATTCTTACATATAATTTATATATTGTGAAATTTAAAAAATAAAATATTAAATTTATCATTAAATTAATGAAAAAAAAATATTATTTTTTAATTAAAATAATTAATTTCATTAAACATCTTGGTTAAGTTCAATTTTATATTTCATATTAATTACAAATACTTTTCATAAATATAATTTATAATGATATTCTCCTTAAAAATTAAGAGTAACTAAAAGGAAAATAAACTTCTAAAATTCTTTATTATTTGAAATCTTGTACCAAATCTTTATATTAACTGAAATTACAACATGTACTATTTATAAAAGTTAAGATTTGAAAATATATATGAAAACCTTCATATTAACCGAAATTAAGGAAAACTATTCATACTTAATGACCTGCTTACAATATTACGTTGGATAAACTTCAGAACATTGTTGACTGCCAGATAGGGTAAGCAAAACACTGTTAAGCGCCAGAGAGGGTAAGGAAAAAGAAGAGTTTAATCTGATCAAGAGTGGAAATATGATGTCTCAAACTTTTGAAATACCGTTCATGATAGTCTCAATAGTACTTATGGACTCTGCAAACATAGCAATGTTGTTTGTCAAGCTTCAACTTTGCATGGCTCTCGAAAAACACCACCTCATTCTTTCGCACCTACTCGTTAGTTTCATCGCTAATGTGGTTTATCATGCAAACTTACCCACACATATTTTGACAATGTTCATAATCACCTCTCCAGAAGCCCGGGCGCATTTCGTTCCAGACAAAGTTCGTTCTCCTCACTCGTCCATGAGCTTAGATATTATTCTATGACATTAAGAATAGTACAATGCCGTCTACAACTAAGGCATGTGGAATGAAAAAGAAACCATATATCAATGCCCTCTATGTAAAAATAATAATTACATTTGGGCAAAAATCTCAAAGTCTGCCAAACAGATAGGGCAAATGTTCTAGGCATGTTGGTACTATGTGTTGGCATAGACAACAATAGGTAGGGATCTCATAGCCCATTTAGCTAAGCCATTACTATTAGGCACTTCCTATGATATGTCCCTGAATACCTCACTGCAATCATGTCACTGGAACGAAGTGCCCATTTAAAAATAAAATTTATACACATTGTGAATATCAGAGTGCACATTAACGCTGCAGGGATTATGAATAAATTGTGATCGGAAGGAAGGGATTACCTTTAAATAAATCGACAGGTATCAACGCCGTGTTAAGCTCCATGATTCTTCTGCCAAGGGTTGTGTATGCACTCCTATTATAATTGGGTATAGAAAATCCACTGTCCAAGTGCAGACTGAGCATCCAAATCCTGAACACTCCTCATTATGCCTCTGTCAGTGACCTAAACTCTATTAATCTTGGAAGATCCCAGATTGCCATGAAAAAATTACTAGTCGTGCAGTGAAAGCTGACATAAAACCCGTTAATAGAAAGAAGGAGACAACAAATTAAAGAGCAGGAAGAAGAGGTTGAAGTGATTTCAAAATTCAAGCGCACCCAATTACAAAATTCAAAATGAATGATGTATGGAAGATGGTATGGGTGCCAATGGTATGAGATGGGATGTCGATGAGTTCAAATGTGCCCGCGGAGTTCGTGAAACAAAGATGTCGTTTGGATGAGTAACAAAATCACGGAGTAGTCTATAGTGGGACTTTTTGGAAAATTCGATCACCTGAAAAACGCATTTTTCTGGCATCCCTTACTATCTGTGCTGCCTACAACGTTCATCTTTCCGATTCCATGATTCTTTATTTTCCTTGAGAAAGGAAAATTTCACTTGCATTTTGCGAGACCTCCAAGCCTACGAAGTAAAGCATCATTCTTAGGTCCTTCATCTTGAAGTTAGAAGTAAACTCCCTCTTTCATTGATAAATGACAGGGTTAGAAAGAGATTGTCAACATAAAGGATAAGAGGCATTTCCTTTTCAACCTTGAAGTATAGGTTTGGATCAACATAGTTTCTAGTAAACCCTAACTTCACGGAGAATTTTCAATCCTTCTGTACCAAGCCCTAGGGACTTGCTTCAACCCAGAGAGGGCTTTCTTTAACCCTACACGTGTCCTTAGATCTTGAAATTCAAATCCTTGAGGTTGTTCCAAGTATACCTCCTCCTTAAGCGAGCCATGCAAGAAAGCAATGTTGACGTTCATTTGATGTAGGCTCCATCCTTGAGTTGCAACAAGATAAATTATAGAGCAGATAGTGGTGTATCAAGAAACCCTTGTCAATATTTTGTCATAGTCCACTCCTTCCTTTTGAGAGAAGCCACGAGTAACAAACCTGGCCTTGTATTTTTCAGTGCTTCCATAAAATCCATGTTTAATTTTATAAAGCCATTTGGAGGTGACCACGAAGTTGTCCTTAATCTAGGCACGACGTCCCAAACACCATTCTTCATGATTGATTAATATTCCTCATTCATTACATCTTTCCATACTTGATGCTTTACGACATCTTCGAATGTGCAAGGTTGAACTTGAACAATAGTACTCATGGCAGCCAAGTACCCTTGGTACCTGTTCGACTTCTTACTTTTGCGAATTGTCCCTCTTGGAGCAGTATGTTTTTCAACATCTTCAATAGTATCTATGAGCCATAGAGGTCTTGTCCTTAAGGTAGAGTAATCATCAAGAGGTGGATAAATAGGAGCTATTGCACCATTAACATTGGGAATATGCTCATCCGTTAGAGGTTCATCTTGTCTTTTAGCATCACCATCAATGTCCTTCCTTGGGATAGAGAGATCATTGGCTTTCTCGAGGGAAGTGTCTTCATCAAAGGTAAAATCTTGGCTTACTTCCACATCTCTTTGACTAGGTACATAGATTCTATATGCCTTTGAATTTTCACTATAGCCGACGAATATACCTTTCTTCACAGAAGATTCCAACTTATTCCTTTCAAGGGGTAGGTGGAATTGTCTCCAAGTATAATATTTAGATTAGTCTTATTCTCAACCAAATTTGAGAGGACCTCCTTTTATCAAGTGAAGTCCCTTGAGGCTCCACTATCAATCAACTAATGATCTAAAGTAGGCAGTAGATAGAGCATAAATAAGATAGATTCATCTTGATTTTCGACAACATTACTTCCATCATACCTGGAATTCTTGTCTTTTTAGGAGGTCCACCATTTCCATTTCAAGCAGCTAGAAAATTTGTCTTTCCTTTGTTGTTGAACATGTTGTTTCTTTGATTTCCATTTTTTTGTAATTGTTGTTGTTGTTGTTGAGGATTCTTCTAATGAGGGAACTCTCTATCATAGTAATCAAACCTGTTACAATTGTAGCAACTTCCTTTTCTTCCTCCTTTGAACCACTTCTTAGATCCCTGAGCCTTTGTTCTTGGACCAACAACATTCTTCCTTTTCATATGAGCGAAGAAAGCAATAGGTTCATTTCCATTAGAGGGCTTATCTATCTCCGTCATCCTTATCTCTTCTTGAGTGCATCTAGCCAATAACTTATAGAAACTAGGTATCATGTCATTGTTGTGAATGGTGGTGGTAAATATATCCCAAGGTCTTGAAAGGCCTCTAAGAGAAATGAGAGTGAGCTCCTTGTCAACAACAACTTCTGCAATAGATAGCGAGTCATTCTTGATTTGAGTTATTCTCACGAAGTAGGAGTGGATATAAATTATTAAAAAAGAAAATAAAAACAAAGAAAAAAAAAAAACAAAAACAAATTATATATATACAAAAATTATTAGAAACAATAAAAAAGATGGTTTCCCACACAATTGCTTAGAGGATCCATAGAAAAAACAAAAACAAATTATATATATACAAAAATTATTAGAAACAATAAAAAATATGGTTTCCCACACAATTGCTTAGAGGATCCATGCCCAAGATCCCATGATCTATGGGTAAGACTATGAAGTGGTGCATCACTCTATAGCCCTGCATATGACCCTTGGGCCCCTAAGCATGGCTCACACTACTCTGCATCCCTGCCCATGGCCTTCGGGCTGCCAAAGCGAGGCTCCCTTTCTTTGTGCAATTTTATACATATTTGTGTAACCATTGAGTATTATGGTAATATGATTATAACGGTTTTGGAGTTTTATATTTTATTCTCAAAAATTATAATTCATAATTTTACAACTTTAAATATAATTTTAGGAGATAAAATGAAAATTAAGAAATAAAATAAAAATTAAATGAAACAACATTCCATTTTTTATTAGAAATGAAATAAAAATAAAATAATATTAAAAAATATTCAGCTACTCAACTACTTAAATGAGACATTTCTCTTAAAATATATAAATAAAATCTAATTTTTAAACTTATATATAAATAAAATAAACTTTTATAAAAAAATGGTTTTCAAAAAACTTATTTATTCAAATTTTATATTTTTCTATCTATTTTTTTTTTTTTTTTTTATCGTTTAAAATTTAATTTATAAAAATAAAATAAAATATCAAAATTTTCATTAATAAAATACATATTAAAATTAAAAAAATAAAATATTAGAATGTAGTTTAGAACTTATGGAATCTTGTGAAGTTTAGAATATGAGCTTTTCAATCCTATCACACATGATTTAAGTTTTAAACTATATTAACGCCTTAAAATATTCAAATTTTCCTCTAAATTTATGATAAAAAAATAAATATTGCTTTTTTTAATCAAAATAGTTAATCAAATTAAAAATTTATTTTTAGAATCTATGCTTGTGTGATCCATATAAAATTGTAAAATCTCTTTTGACAATGTTCCATTATATGTGATTATTACCGAAAGAAATTTTACAAAAATATTTATTATTTAATCAAAATGATAAATATTTATTTTTATATTGCTATATATAATTTATATACTGAAATTTAAAAAATAAAATATTAAATTTATAATCAAATTAATGAAAAGAAAAAAAATATTATTTTTTAATTAAAATAATTAATTTGTAAATTGAATTGTATATTTTATATAAATTACAAATACTTTTAATAAATATACAATGATATAATCCTAAAATTTTAAAGTATGGAAAAACGTTTAATTTTTTTTTTTTGGGGTCAAAAAGAGAAGTTCGATGAGACATTTATCTTTCATCTTATAATTTTAAAAATAATTTTAATATGTTTGATAAATGGATGTAATAATTAGGAACATTTTTTTTTTTTTAAATTAAAACATTTAAGATTTATAAAAATATTACCATTTGAAAATATACAAAAGCTTTTCACTGAAATTAAAACATGTGCGATTTATAAAAATTAGAATTTAAAAATATATACAAAACTTTTTTATTAATTGAAATTAAGGAAGACGATACATGGTTAACGACGCTTCCATTGTTTTCAATGGCGTGTAGAACAACTCGTTGGCCTCACCCAGAGATGTTGCGGCAGATTGGTCAACTCCGCCTGTTGTTCCTACAGCATGGAGACTATTTTCTTCATTTCACAACCCTCAAGAGAGATTCATTAATGCCTCTCCCTTGAATTTGAATAAATTTCTGCGCCAAAACAGGTATCCCCACTGAGAACTTGTCGATTATTTTCTGCTTTAGATGACTCGGCTTGAAAAACGCCACCTCGTCCTTCCATGCCTGCTCCTTAGTTTCATCGCCGATGCGGTTTTTCGGGCGCGCGGTCGTATTTCTTCACCACAGATTAAGTTTGTTCGCCTCGCTCGTCCATGAGATTAGACATTCTTTTATGACATGAAGAAAAGTACAATACCGTCTAAACCTAAGGCTTGTGGAATGAGAAAGCAGCCATCTCTCAATGCACTACGTGCGAAAATAATGATAGGGCAAAACTCTCACATTCTCTCTGTCTTCAAAGTCTTCCAAACACATAAGGAAATTGTTCTGGGCATGCTCGTACTATGCGTTGGCATAGAAAACAATAGGTAGGGCTCTCATGGCCAATTTATCTGAGCCATTACAGTTAGGCACTTCTCTGATATGTACTTGAAGATCTCAAATAAATCATTTTAAAAATAAAATTTATACATAGTGCGAAAATCAGTGTGCACATTAAAGCTGCCAGGATTACCAGTAAATTGGGTTTGAAAGTAAGGGGTTACTTCTAAATAAATCAAAAGTATCAAAGTTGTGTTTTGCTCCACGATTCTTCTGCTAAGGGTTGTGTACTCGCTCCTATTAGAATTGGGTTTGGAAAATCCACTGTCCAAGCCCAAATCCTAAGCACTCCCCCATTATGCCTCTGTGACCTAAACTCTTATAATCTTGGAAGATCTGAAACTGCTATGAAAAAATTACCAGTCATACAGTGAACACTGGCATAAAAGCCATTAATGGCAACAAGGAGACCGCAGAGTAAAGAGCAGAATGAAGGAAGAAGAAGTTTGGGGATTTCAAAATTCAAGCGCGCCCAATTTCAAAATTTAAAATGAATGATGTATGGATGATGGTATGGGCATCGATGGTATGAGATTGGAAGTGCACGAGTTCAAACGTCGAGGCCGTGACAGTGGTGCAACAAAGACGGCGTTTGGATGAGTAAAACCAGAAGACGATGTTAAAGAATTAGTTCCACTGATTAGTTTAGAATTAGTTTTTATTCAGTTCCATTTCAGTTTCTGAATAACCATCTGATTACATGTATAAATAGTTCAGATTAGTAAATATTCAATGTGTGTTTTCTCCAATAATTTGTTCCGTTCTCTGTGGTTTTTCTGCTTCTCCTCTTTTGTGAATTTGTCAGATGAACACGGTAAAAAGCACAAATACCAAGGGATGTCGGGAAAATGCACCTTTTGGGTGACCGGTTTTTCCAAAAAGTCGCATTATTACTCTCTTTTAAAATAGTTTGTATGATTTTAAATAAGAATGGCTGCGGAGTAGAAGTCTCTGGACTTTATTCTTTAATGTAACAAAAACCAGTTTGCACATATATATATATTATTATCACAAATGCCTTCTGGACTTGATTCTTTAATGTAACAAAAACCAATTTATATATTATTATTATTATTATTATTATTATTACAAAATTGTTTCTGAACAATAATGACAAACATGAATAGCAAATTTTACTTCATATTATTGATATTGGTCTTAAATTCATAATGATAGTTAAATGATCATGGGCACTAATATGTGTAGTCAAACAAAATAATTGTACAAAAATCCATTGGAACCAATTAGGTATGCAACGCAAATACAAGAAGAAATAATATGCATATATCTCAATGTTGAACAGTCAATGTTTTTTTGCAAATACAACAAGAAATAATGTGCATATATCTCAATGTCGAACAGTCAACGTTTTGTGTACGATGTAGCATACGTTGTAAATAAAACACAGAATTGTACGAGCTCCATGGATATAGATATTGCATATCAAATAGAAGAACTAGTGAGCAACCTTTATAGCTACAAAGCAACAACTCTTATCCTCAAGACCTGTATCGCCACAAGTCTTTGAGAAAATTGCAAAGGTCTTTCACAATGAGTTAGTATGAAACCCATATCTCATTAAAGAAAATTGGAAATATTTTGTAATGTCTGATTCTGCCTTATTTAGCCATAGTTTCCCATGTAACCAAAGTTAGGGGGAGTTTCATTCTGCAATACATACACCATTTTTTGTTTTCCAGTTCACCATTTAGAAATATATGTCCTGTTGTGCTCCTATTCTCGTCAACATACTCACCAAATTCCAGATCCACTGGCCAGCAAACTTAGATCAACAAAAGGAGATTTAGTACAAAATCTTTCAGTTGTAAAATTTTAAGAATGCTAGAAGAGTTGGCTAAAGCTGCAACACACGAAAGCAAATTAACTCTGTCAACCCATGGTTGAATTGAGTTATCCTAGAACACTGCAGGCACAAAATCAAGAGCTTTTCATCTAGACATGTTCACACATGCACCAGAACGCCTAGCCGTTCTTCAATAGGACAACACCATAAGCAGTAGAGTGTGCTACCCTAGGAATGAAAGTAGACATTAGCTCCAACATGCAAATGTTTTAACCTATGCAATTCATAGTTTCCATTAAAGTGGAATAATTTTAGTAAGTCCATCGTGGTATGCACAAACCCAAATAGTTAATGTGCATTTTGAGATTATTTACTTCTGAAAGAAATAAAATGTTTATGTTTCAGACTTGTTTGCACATGCCATAATTAGCCCTCCTTCAAAGGGAAACACCATAACTGGTTCAATTGCACTAGCCTAGGATGTACCTTAGCTCCAGCATCACGAGTGCACATTTTGCACAAGTTTTAACCTATTGAATTTATGATTAAAGTTTCCAATAAAGTGGAATTGACTTGAGAAAATCTGTTCTAAAATACAAAAATCCAAATAGTTAATGTGAACTTAGAGATGATTTTTCAGGATATTCTTGAAATTCCTAGGATATTCCTGATATGACCATGTCTATTGCTTGATGTTTTCTCTGACCATCAAATTTTGAGATATTCCCCAAATCTGCCATAAGCATAAGCATGCTCGTGACTAAGTACGAAACTATAACCATATAGCAAAAATGGTGCCTTTCATCTAGTTTGACTCAGTAGCTGAAAACACATCTATTGATAGTTTGACTTTGTAAGGGAAAAAACATTACTAGAGTTAGCATTTTCTTTGAGGACAACAATTCAAAATAGTAAAATTTTGGTGAATGCAGCTTGTGGTTTGCAATGGAAGAGCATATGCACTTTTAACCTGTACATAGGTTCTCTTGGAACATATTATTTGTGCTTCAAATTTTATGAAGTGAAGAAAAACCGAGATGAATTGACTTTATATACACAGGTTTTTGGACAATACGCTATTGTTGCACAGGGCATGTGAGAGTGTATAGCATTTATGTGTGGTCAAGCTGGTGTATATGCTTTGGGAGTAGCTGCAACATAGTGCAGTGGAAATCAAGAAGTGCTAGAGCCTTCAACTAATTATTGTATGGAAGAGTTGGCTCCTTGTGGGAAGTTCCTTTCTTTATAAATACATTGGTTCTGAGACAATTCTCTTCCCTCTAGTATTATGGGTCATATATGTTGGAAAGGCAAAGGATTCAATCACACATATAACACAAAGATTTCACACATGAATAATGAGCTGCGGCTCTTCAATTACTCTATAACTCTGAATCATAAAACTCTCTTACTCTCTCTTAAAACAATGAACCCGTGAAGGGTATTTAATCTAATTGACATGCACACACTGTCACTCATAACTGAACTTAATCAACTCGCTTAACTCATTGTTTAACTCACTCACCAAATCTAACTGCAACTCAACTCAACTAATTCACTTAACTATCTGTCTAACTTCTACATGAGGAAGTAATTATATATTTTAACACTCCCCCTTAATTACGACCGCTAAACTAAAACATAACTCATGACAATTCAAACATGCCTGCTGGTCTATGTCTCAGCTAGGCTTACAACACCCAAGTTTCTTTTATGAAACTCAAACAAATCTACTGCTAATGGCTTTGTAAAGATATCAGCTAATTGATCACTCGTTCTACAAGGCTTCAACTGAACTTTTCCATTGTTCACTAGTTCTCGAATAAAATGATATCTAGTATCAATATGCTTGCTCTTTTGATGAAACACACTATTCTTGGATAGTGCAATCGCTGATGTGTTGTCACAGTATATCGCTGTTAATCCTTGCTGTTTCTGCTTGAGTCCATCCAATGCTCTTCTTAACCATACTGCTTGACATGCTGCTGAAGTTGCTGCTACATATTCTGCTTCTGCTGATGATAGTGTAACAATAGGCTGCTTCTTAGATGCCCATGCTATCACTCCTGAACCGAGATGGAAAACATAACCGGATGTGCTCTTCCGATCATCCAAACTTCCTGCAAAATCACTATCTGTATATCCAATCAATTCTTTCTTTTCTGTACTTGCATTCATTATGCCATAATCTCTGGTTCATGCTATGTATCTCAGAATTCTTTTTCCAACACTCCAATGTGTGTCTTTTGGAGTCTTCATGAATCTGGAAATCAGACTCACTCCCTGCATAATATCTGGTCTTGTCGCTGTGAGATACATGAGGCTGCCAACCAATCTTTTGAATAGAGTTGGATTGACATCTTCCCCTTCATCATCCTTACTTAACTTTGTACCTGTTGCAACTGGTGTAGGTACAGGTTTGGAATTATCCATCCTGAATCTTTTCAACAAATCTGTTGCATACTTATTTTGACAAATAAAAATGTCTTTTTCAGATTGCTCAACTTCAATGCCAAGAAAATATTTCATGAGACCTAGATTTGTCATCTCAAATTCTTTCATCATGGTTGTTTTAAATTCATCTATTTCAAGATCACCCGTAAAAATCATATCATCAACATATAAGCAAACTATCAAAATATGTCCATTCTCATTTACCTTTGTGTATAAGGTAGGCTCAATGCTGCTTCTGCAAAATCCATTCTTGATCATATAACTGTCGATTCTGCTATACCATGCTCTAGGTGCTTGCTTCAGTCCATAGAGCGCTTTCTTCAATCTGTAAACTTTATCTTCTTGTCCTTCAACTTCATAACCTGGAGGCTGCTGCACATAAATTTCTTCTTCTAAAATTCCATTCAAGAAGGCTGATTTGACATCCATCTGATATACTTTCCACTTGTTTTGAGCTGCTGTCGCTAGAACTGCTCTTACAGTATCTAATCTGGCGACCGGAGAAAAAGTTTCTCCAAAGTCTATTCCCAGTTGCTGCGAGAATCCTCTTGCTATGAGTCTTGCTTTAAATCTGTCAATCTCACCTTTCTCATTCACTTTGGTCTTGTCTACCCACTTCACACTAATGAGATTTTTATCGTTTGGCAAATCAACCAAATCCCATGTATCATTCTTTTCAATTGAATTCATTTCTTCATCCATGGCTTGCACCCAATTGTCATCTATGATTGCTTCTTCAAACGAAGAAGGTTGGAATACAAACAATGCAAAATTTGAACTAACATCCAAATCATCATAAATATCCTTCAAACTTCTCATCTTTTTCTTACCTGATTCGCTGCTTGGAGAATTCTGATCTGTGGATCTGCTTGAAGATCCATGCTGCTCTGAAAATCTTGGAGTCCTTGTTGGTGTGACTCTGTTTGGTGTCTGCCCTTTTGGTTCTTGCTGCTCCTCTTCTTCTACATCATCATCCTCCGTCAATGGTGTTTGAGCATCGGTTAGTGTGTCTACAGTCCCATTCCATGACTCTTGTTCTTTGAACACAACATCTTTGCTAATGATTGTCTTCTTTGTGACAGGGTTATACAATTTGTAAGCTTTTGACAGCTCACTATAACCAGTAAATATACATTTTTCACTTTGATCATCTAATTTGCCTCTTATTTTCTTAGGCACATGTGCATAGGCTACACATCCAAAAACTCTTAAATGAGATACACTGCAAGACATACCTGACCATGCTTCTTCTGGAACTCTGTTCATCACGCTCTTTGTAGGAGATCTGTTTATCACATAAACAACACATGCAACTGCTTCTGCCCAATACTCGTTAGGCAGGTGTCTCGCTTTCAACATGCTCCTTGTCATGTTCATGATTGTTCGATTCTTCCTCTCTGCTACACCATTCTGCTGTGGTGTGTATCTGGTTGTAAACTATCTTCTGATTCCATGTTTTTTGCAGTACTCATGGAATGCCTTCGAATCGTATTCGCCACCACGATCAGATCTTAATACCTTGATCTGTAGATCACTTTGGGTCTCTACCAAAGCTTTGAACTCTTTGAACTTTGCAAAAGTTTCAGACTTCTGCTTCAAAAAGTAAACCCAAGTCTTCCTACTATAATCATCAATAAAGGTGAGGAAGTAACAACTTCCACCAATCGACTGTGTCCTCATAGGTCCACACAAGTCGGTATGCACCAATTCAAGTGGTTTCTTTGCTCTGTAAGAAACTACTTTTGGAAAAATTTCACGGTGTTGCTTTCCCAAGATGCAACACTCACAAGTGCTAGTAGGTTCTTTGATGGGAGGTAAACCTCTGACCATCTGTTTTTGCTACAACAATCTTAAACCGAAAAAATTCAAGTGTCGAAACCGAAAGTGCCATAACCGGTATGCATCAGAACATGCAGTTGTAAAAGAACTAACCTGATCATTGTAGTTCATAATGAGAGGAAAGAGTCTGTTCCTCGTCATCTGCACCTTTGAAATTAGCTGCTTGCTTGGGGATTTGTCGTAAATAACGCACTGTTGCCCCTGAAAGATAACTTTGTATCCTTTCTGCATCAGTTGACAAACACTAATCAAATTGTGTTTGAGTCCAGGGACATAGTATACCTTTGATATGGTCTTTGGCTCCCCCTGCTTGGTCATAACGTTGACCACTCCTTTGCCATCTACAGCCACAGTCTTGTCAGTTCCCAAATTTACCTCTGTCTACACTGAGACATCCAAATTAGCAACCAAATCCTTGTTTCCTTTCTTGTGGTTACTGCAACCACTGTCTAATAGCTAGACCTTATCAGACAGTGCATGCATGGTGTTGCATGCTAGAAACATAGAGTCAGTATTTTCTATACTAACATTAGCTCTTTGATTGCCTTGATCTGCAATCTTCTTCCTACAATCACGAGCATAATGACCAAATCTATTGCAGTAATAGCACTTTACCTTAGATTTGTCAGACCTTTGATTGTTATGAAAGCTTCTGATGCTGCTGCTTCCATGTTGATGCTCATGATCATCTCGGCCATCTCTGTGACCGCCATAGTTGTTGCCTCATCCTCTGCCTCTCGATCGACCTCTGCCTCGACTTCGTGAAATATAGACTTGACTTTGGAAGGCAGTTTCCAAAGTGGAATCCTTATTTATGTCTATCCTTGCTTCATGCGATAGAAGGAATCCCATCAACTCATCAATTGTGAGTTTTTCCAAGTCCTTTGCTTCTTCTATGGCTGCTACCACAACATCAAATTTGGTAGACAGGGATCGAAGAACCTTCTTGATCACTGTTCGATCTTTAATATCTTCGCCATAGATTTTTAATTGATTGACGATAGACATGACCCTATTCATGAAGGAATCAATGTCATCTGTCTCCTTCATCTGCAGAATTTCGAAATCTCTCCTAGTATTCTGCAATTTAACAATATTAACTTTGGCCATACCTTGATAGCTTGTCGCCAAGGTGTCCCATGCCTCCTTTGCTGACAAGGTGATCATGATCTTCTGGAACACGGCTCGATCTACTCCCTGCTGGATCAGAAGCAACACTTGCACATTCTTCCACTTATCTTTCTTCCACTGTTCCCTCTCTGCATTAATGAGGGCTCGTTCTTCTGCCTCATCTTGAGGTTCTGCAAACCCATACTTGACATGATCCCAAACATCATGCACTTTTAGCATAGTCTCCATCTTAATGGCCCACATATCGTAATCTTTCCCTTTGAAAGAAGGAAGTTGTGGCTGGAAGCTGCTTGTAGCCATCTTTCTTCAAGAGTTCACTGCTGGAACCCTAAAAAATTTTGATATGCTTTGCAAAGCTTCAAAAAAAAATCCTTAAAACCCTAGGTTTTATTATTTTATTATTTATATAAAAATTTCTTTAAAAAATCTTTATATAAAAAAATTCTCTTTTAATTTTTTTTTTTTATAAAAGCTCCACCTTTTAAAACTTCCTTATAATATGCTTATGAAGCCCTTTTAAAAAAAAACTCCTTTCAAACCAAATCTCCTCACGTGCTTTATGAGAGACTCTCTTTTTGTTTTTAAACAAAGACTATGAAAAAGCTTTATAACCTTTATTTAAAACGAAGTCATAAAAGCCTTTGAATATGGCTTTAAACGAAGAGTACTCCGTTGACTTGTTTTTTGGTCGAATAACGCATCCAAGCTTAAATACCTCCGCGTGTTAACGCTCTCCTCGACACTATGTGCTGCGTTAGCGCCTTAACGCACTGGAAAAGTCAAGGCACCCGCGTGTTCCAAAATGGCGTTAAGTTTTTTGATTTTAACACGGTTCTCTACAGTGGGAGCCAGCGTTATAACACTCTGTCTTTAATTAACAGCGGCGTTATAGCGTAAAAACACGGGAAAAAAATTTCCTTCCCACACACGGATCACTGCTAATCCGTTTTTCTTTCGTAATATGTGACCTCGCTCTGATACCATTCTGTTGGAAAGGCAGAGGATTCAATCACACATATAACGCAAAGATTTCACACATGAATAATGAGCTGCAGCTCTTCAATTACTCTATAACTCTTAATCATAAAACTCTCTTACTCTCTCTTAAAACAATGAACCCGTGAAGGGTATTTAATCTAATTGACATGCACACACTGTCACTCATAACTGAACTTAATCAACTCGCTTAACTCACTCTTTAACTCACTCACCAAATCTAATTGTAACTCAACTCAGCTAGTTCACTTAACTATCTGTCTAACTTCTACATGAGGAAGTAATTATATATTTTAACAATATATATGGCGGGTGATGTGCTTAGAGCAGGGAAAATCTTATCCCATGAGGATTTCCCTTTAATGTGTGAATGCCATGAAAAGAAATATTTTGGTGCAGTCCATGCTTTGGCAAGAATTGTACATATCTTAATGCATTTGCAACTGAGCAAACAAGCTAAGGAGGATGTAAAAGGCACTCTTCGTTACATTTTGAAAAATCAATTTTCATGTTGTAATTACCCATCAAGTGAGGGAAGCACTATAGATAGGTGAGTGCATTGGCTCCATGATTCTCCTAGTGTTTCTCTTACACCATGCAAGGCCGCTTAGATGTTTACTGAAGATGAAGACTTGGAGGAAGGTGCAGTAGATGTTGGGGAGATAGTATAGAATCGATGAGCGCTAAGTATTAGAGTGGGTATCTTCCATGGTATCAATGGTGATGAGCGCTACGTGGAGTGGGTATCTGCCATGGTATCAATGGTAATGGTAATGCGTATATATTTATTTCTCTTTGCCAATTTATGGGAGAAAGAAACTATCTCTATTAAGAAAAGGCATTTGCATGTTTACTACTAGACACGGTATATGCTCTAATTTCCTCTGGACATTACTTCTTGTTTGAAGGACTTCTAGGTACTCCATATTTGTGGTTTGATATAGTTAGACCTTTGGAGGCTAAATTTCAATCATATAAGCTTTAGATGAGAGGAAGATATATTATGATGGTGCATCTCTGTTTTACATTCATTTATAAAACATAAATGTGTAGCAAACAAATACAACAACTTATGAGAACATTTTCTACTATATATGGATTTCTATAAGTACATAATATAAGTGATGCAAACACTATGCCAATACCTATACCAGGCCCAATTAAGGGAATGATACTAATACCTGCACCTATGTATTTAGCAGATTACAATATTATGTAAGTAATAAAGCGTATGTTCAATTATGATTAGATTAGGGAAATTAAGCACTATTGGCGTCTTTCTTATAAGTGGTAGTATTGATGCTTACTCAGTTTAACTCAAACCTTTGTAAAGGTATATGGTTTCCATATGATTACTCTTAGTATTAGTATCCAATGAACCCCATTAATTGCATAGATCAATAGGTAAAGCTTATATGTTCTACCGTATTACCTTTGTTTCATAATATATGGATATGCGATATTCAATTAGGTAGATTATGTAATGACTAGTATCTTGCTATTACACTATAAGCTATTTCCATTACCTGTAATAGTAGATGCATATAACATGTTCAGAGATTACAAGGATAACTCCTTACCCTGTATTATAAAAATGTTAAAATATGACAACAAATATAAATAAAGTAATTTTGGCCAAATTTACTTATTACTTGTTAGTTGGTTGTATAAGGAAATGAAGTTAGAATAGCGAAATAGCCCAGGTTAAATTGGATCGCCCGAGAGGCTTGTAAGTAGAGGAGAATCATTCTTGATTAATAGAGTTTCCAATCCCTTGCCCCGTGGAGATTTCCTTGACACCCTGTCAAAGTTTTACCACGTAAATCCTTTGCGTATTTACTTGTGTATTTTACATTCAATTTCATTCGGTTTCTGTTTTTGTCTTGTATAATGTTTTCCTAGTTTAATAAGTGGTATCAGAGCCATAACTTAGTTGAAATTCTGCTGTTTTCCAACCGTTCTGCTATTCCAATTTTTTATTTATTTTTTGAGCCAAAGAGAATGCTGCGAAGATAAAAATTTGCATGGTTGCTACTGCCGTCAGAGAGAAGGGGCTGCATTGAAGATTTTCGCATGACTGTTGTTGCCACCAGAGAGAAGGAGCTGCATTAAAGATTGTTGTCGCCGCCGAATAGAAAGGATTGCCGCACGTTAAGAGCAAGTTGTCCGACATTGAAAACAAAGGGTTGATGCACTGCCCTTTCTCCATCGTTGCTGAAAATGCAGAAGAGAAAGCCTTCACTGTTGGAGAGATTGTTGGTTTCCAAGTAGAGATTCGAGTCTGTTGTCATAGAAAAAAAAGAAGCTGGGTAATTTTTTTTAAGCAGGAATTTGAATTTATTTCCTGGGCATCGATGAACTTGTTGAATTAAAACAAGAACCATTGAAACAAAAAAATAAATTCAGGGCTTCTGAGAAGAATATTGTAACTGAACGAGTTTTTTTTTTAAGAGAATACTGAAAAACAAAAATCATGGCTAGGGTTTTTTAAAATTGAAGGATTTTATTTTCTCTGTCCCCGTGGAAGAAATTTTTTGTTAAATAAAGGGCTCAGATTTCTGAAAAAAATTGGTTTAGAGGAAAAAAGTAATTGAAGGATTTTATTTTCTCTAAAATTGTTTGTTTGATAAAGGTCTCAAATTTCTGAAAAAATTGGTTTTAGAGGAAAAGGGAGAAAATTTGATTTTTTTTTTCATCGCTGAAAAAAGGGAAACCAGAAACCCAAGCACAAGAGGGGATTTTTTTTTTTAAACCCTAGTTGGAAGTATAAGTAAGAAAGGAAAACTAGAAATGGCCAAAATGACGAATGCAAAGTTCGAGGTGGATAAATTCACCGGAAAGAATAATTTCACATTGTGGAAACTCAAGGTTAGGGATTTGCTGGTGCAACAAGGGTTGCACAAAACATTAGATGGGGTAAAGAAAAAACCTGCAAGCATGACAAATTCAGACTAGGAGGACTTGGATGCCCGAGCCCTCAGTACCATTAGTTTATTTTTGGTAGATGAAGTTATCTTTAATATTGTTGGAGAGAGTACTGTTGAAGGGTTGTGGGAAAAACTGGAAACCTTGTATATGACTAAATCAATGAAAAATAGAATTTATTTAAAAAAACAATTGTATAGTCTTCGGATGAAGGAGGGTACAAAAGTTGCAGAACATTTAAATGTTTTTAATATGCTTATTTTCCAGTTGTCAGATATGGAAGTTAAAATGTAGGAAGAAGACAAGGCAATAACCTTGTTGTGTTCTCTGCCCAAGTCATGCGACCACTTCGTAACTTCAATTAGTTTGAACACTGTCGGTTCTTTGAAATTTTAATCTGTTGTGGGTGCTCTCTTTTCTGAAGAAGTACGAAGGAAATCTAGTATTGAAACATCTGCACTAGAAGCCATGGTATCCAGAGGTCGGTCAAAGGAAAGAGGGGAGAAAGCAA
Organism: Pinus albicaulis; assembly: GCA_034641835.2. Taxonomy (NCBI): domain Eukaryota; kingdom Viridiplantae; phylum Streptophyta; class Pinopsida; order Pinales; family Pinaceae; genus Pinus; species Pinus albicaulis. Next base: position 43,345 of record JAXQQM020073800.1, on the reverse strand, counting down.
TGGATTCTTCTAGATCAAAGTCAAAGGGTGGAAAGAAGTGTAAAGCCAAGTGTTGGCACTACAACAAACTTGGAAACCTCAAGAAAGATTGTTGGAAACGGAAGGAGTCAGAAAACCATAACAAGGAAGCAAATCAGGTTGATTCAGGTATGGTTGATGAAGTTTTAACTGCTGAAGCTCTCCTTATTTGTAATGTCTTTCAAGATGCTGAAAATTGGCTATTAGACTATGGTGCTTCTCATCATATGAGTCTGCACTGAAGTTGGTATAATTCATATGAAACTGTAAATGGTAGTTCTGTATTAATGGGAAATAATACATCTTGTCAGACTATTGGGATTGGTAATGTAAAAATTAAAATGTATGATGATACAGTTAAAAAATTATCTGATGTTAGGCATGTACCTAAACTAAAGAAAAACTTGATTTCCTTGGGAGATTTGGATTCGAATGGGTATAGATTTACAGGTCAGAATGGAGTGCTGAAAGTCTCAAAAGGAGCCTTGGTTGTTATGAAGGCTGAAAAGGTCAAAAATATATACAGAATCAAAGGAAACACTCAAGTTAATGAAGCAGTGATCGTATCAGAAAAAACAAAAGAAGGTTCTCGTCTATGGCAACAGTGGTTGGGTCACATGAGTGAGAAATTTCTTCAAGTACTGATGAACCGCAAGTTTCTTCGTGATTTGAAATCATTGAAGTTGGATTTTTGTAAATATTGCATGTTTCGAAAACAATGTAAACAAAGGTTCAAGACTGGAAATCATAATAGTAAACACGTTTTAGAATAAATTCATTCTGATCTCTAGGGACCATCTCCTACTGTGTCTTATGGAGGTGCATTATATTTCTTAACATTTATTGATGATTTCTCTCGGAAATTTTGGGTCTATATGTTGAAAAAGAAAGCTGATGTATTTAATGTTTTTAAACAATTTAAAGCAATGGTGGAAAAGTAAATAGACAAATCAAGTAAATTTTTAAGAACTGACAATAGCAGTCAGTTTACTTCTTTAGAATTTGAACAATTTTGTAAGGATGAAGGGATTGTTAAACAAAAAACTGATGTTTATACTCCTCAGCAAAATGGCGTTGCTGAACGGATGAATCAGAATCTTATGGAAAGAGCCAGAAGCATGATAAAAAATGATAACCTACAAAAGGAGTTATGGGTAGAAGAAGTATCTACCGCTTGTTATTTAGTTAATAGATCACCTTCGGTTGCAATTCCTGAAGAAGTTTGGCCGGGTCAGTCTTGTGATTATTCGCATTTGAAGATTTTTTGTTGTGATTCCTAAGCTCTTATTCCTAGAAATCAATGTTCAAAGTTAGATCCAAATCAAAATGTTGTGTCTTTGTTGGGTATGATTATGCAGTGAAAGGATATAGGTTGTGGGATCCTTCTTCACGAAAGATAGTCATTAGTAAAGATGTAACATTTGATGAATTTTCTCTTCTAAAATCAAATGTTGGAAAAGTTGAGTAGGAACAGGTATCGCCAAATCAGAAAATTCAATTGGAGACTAAACCTTTTCTAGAAAGTCGAAAGGAAGGAGAGACTTTTGATGAAAAAGGTGAATAAGAAAAGGAAGCTGGAGAAATTCTAGAACCAATTCAACAACCAGTCACTCTAAGAAGGTCTACAAGGGAAAGAAAAACACCCAAAAGGTATAAAGATTATGATTCATCTTTTGCATTGATTACTGAAGATGATGAACCTTCTTGTTATCGGGAAGTAGTAGATGATGCAGATAGCAAGATATGGAAAATGGCTATGGAAGAAGAAATGGATTCCTTAGCCAAGAATAATACCTAGGATCTTGTAGAACTTCCTAAAGGGAGAAGTGTTGTTGGGTGCAAATGGGTCTTCAAGTTGAAAAGAAAAGTTGATGGAAGTATCGAGAGGTATAAGGAGAGACTGGTTGCAAATGGGTATTCTCAAGCCGAAGGTATTGATTTCATGAGATTTTTTTCACGAATAGTTAAACTTGTTTCTATTCGTACTGTGTTAGCACTAACTGCATTACTTAACCTTGAGTTAGAACAGTTAGATGTTAAAAAAACCTTTCTTCATGGTGATTTGGATGAAGAGATATATATGGATCAACCAGAAGGTTTTGTACAAGGTCGCAGTAGAAGATTAGTTTGCAAGCTCAGGAAATCATTGTATGGCTTGAGTCAGTCGCCCAGGCAATGGTACAAGAACTTTGATTCTTTCATGGTGAGCTAGAATTTTATCAAAAGTGAGTATGATCATTGTGTATACTTCAAAAGTTTCAATGACATATTCATTATCTTGGTGTTGTATGTTGATGATATGCTTATTGCAAGAAAAAGCATGGAAGAAATCAACGATTTAAAGGTTCATCTCTCTAGGATGTTTGATATGAAGGATCTTGGAGCGGAAAAACATATCTTGGGCATGGAGATACACAGAGACAGGAAGAATGGTAAGCTTTGGTTATCACAACAGAAATATGTGGAGAAAGTACTTGAAAATTTCGGTATGCACAATGTGAAACCTGTTAATGTTCCATTAGCTTCTCATTTTAAGCTTTCTTCAGATTTAAGTCCTAGAACTAATGAAGAAAATAAGTATATGTCTCATGTACCATATGCAAATGCGGTAGGAAACTTAATGTATGTGATGGTATCTACAAGACCTGACATTTCACATGCAGTTGGAGTTGTCAATAGGTTCATGGAAAATCTAGGAGAATAACATTGGCGAGCAGTGAGATGGGTGTTTCGGTATTTGAGAGGCACATGTGACCATTGCATCAACTTTGATGGTCGTGAAGTTTCAATATTCAGATATGTGGGTGCTAATTATGCAAGTGATTTGGACAAAAGGAAGTCTACTACAAGTTATGTTGTTACTATTGCAGGTGGAGCAATCAGCTGGATGTCAAAGCTTCAAGAGACAATTGCTTTGTCCACTACAGAAGCAGAGTATATAACTGCTTCAGATGCTTGTAAAGAGGCAATCTGGTTTAAAGGTCTTCTTGATGAGATTGGAAGGACGCAGGAGAAAGTGAATGTGTTTTGTGATAGTCAGAGCACTATTCATTTGGCTACAAATCCATCCTATCACAGCAAGACCAAGAACATCGATGTAAGGTATCACTTTGTGAGACATGTAATCGAAGGCAACAAAGCAGGTTTGAAGAAGGTCCGTACACAGGAAAATCATGTAGATATATTCACGAAGGAAGTTATAGTAGAGAAGCTGAGATGGTGTCTCACTTCTCTTGGCTTGCAGAAAAGATGATGAATGGGCATGGGAAAGGGAGTAGGAAAATTGTTTTCAAGGTGGAGTTTGTTAAAATATGACAGAGAATGTAAATAATGTAATTCTGGGAAAATTTACTTATTACCTATTAGTTAGTTGTATAACAAAATGAAGTTAGAGTAACGAAATAGCCCAGGTTAAATTGAATGGCCCGAGAGGCTTGTAAGTAGAGGAGAATCACTCTTGATTAATAGAGTTTCCAATCCCTTGCCCCATGGAGGTTTCCTTGATACCCTATCAAGGTTTTACCACATAAATCCTTTGTGTATTTACTTGTGTATTTTACATTCAGTTTCATTCGGTTTATGTTTTTGTCTTGTATAATGTTTTCCCAGTTTAATAAAAAAGTGGATCATGGAACAAGAGTTGGTAGAAAATAAAGGACTAAATGAGGAGAACTAGTTATGAATAGGAAAAAGGTGAAATACCAACAAGATAAGATGCTCACTTGGATGCTATTGCTGAATCTGCAAGTAGTAAATTGTCTCATGGAATTTATGATCAAACCGCTGCTGTCATGGATGCCAAAGTTGTCATAAAAAAATAAATGCATTACTGTTGAAAATGCCAGGAAGTAGAAAGCAATATTTTATTTAGTAAGAACTCCAATGATCCTAGAAATTCTGGTTTTCCTACTTGCTATTGATCTAACAAAAGGTATGACTGCTATTGTAAGTAAAGCTAAGGTAGCTCAAGACCATGAATTACTCAACACACAAATAGTTGAGGAAGAAGGGCATAAAGGGTTAAATGCAAGTGAATTACCAGCTAAAACCTCACCAAAACTAACACACTAGGTTAACAAAATTCTAGGAAACCAAATAGTATTCCAAGAAAGGAAACCTCTTGCAGAGTTACATATGCAAGAGCATATGAGTAACTTCACAATTTCCTCCAAAAATAGCTCAAAAAAAAACTTAAGACTAGCGGGCCAATGGTTATTCTATCAAGAAGGCATGGCAGTTTTATAAATAGTCCAAAAATGCAGATAGATTCTACATACTACAACTTATAGTTGTTCGCTTGAAAGCAGAAAAGAAACCACCAGATGATTTTCCCTTCCTTAAGCCTGGGATGGGTAAAACTAAACACAAATTCAAAATATTGCAAAATGGGACCACAATGTCTCGCACACAATGTCTCCATGTCAATCGAATATAGAGATTGCATGGATGGCATGGTATGACATGGCATTAACTTGATGATCTTCTCAAGCTCATGAACAACTCATCTTTGCAACAACTCAATGCTAAACTGGTAAATCACTCCAAGCATTATGAAGGGTATGGACCCATTTGTGGATCGATCATAGATAACATCATTCTGGATTGATATTCCATATTCACCTACAAAACAAGATGATTAGTTGCAAGTACCCAAGATTAACAATAAAAAATTGTCATCTCACTAGGTTCAGCTCAATTTGATAACAATGCCACTTAGTTTTTTTACAATTGAAGTGCATTGAAAAGAAAAGGAGAATGTGGTTGCTACTTCTAAAGCCCAGTATGATAGAAATAGACTTTGTCACCTAGGTAAAACTTACATCATGGGGGCTTAAAAATATACAAATAATGACAATAGTAATTTCCATTTTACATTCTACCTAATAAAATTTATGAATCTAGACAAATCTAATACTTCAGATTTTAAGAGCCTATATGATTGAAACATATGAAAGGTTCCAAGTACAGAAAATAGGATAAATATCGTATTAACTGTAACATATACCTCTCAGACATTTTTCTTTCCATTCGTAATGGTTTCCATGCTTGTCAATAGCTCCAGAAGTACCACACCAAAACTATATATAACGCTCTTATCAGTTAGTTGATCAGTCAATTTATGAATCTAGACAAATCCAATACTTCAAATTTTAAGAGCCTACATGAATGAAGCATATGAAAGGTTCCATGTATAGAAAATAGGATAAGACTGTAACATATACCGCTCAGAAAATGTTCTTTCCATTCTTAATGGGTTCCATGTCTGTTAATAGCTCCAGAAGTACCACACAAAAACTATATACATCGCTCTTATCGGTCAGCTGATGAGTCAAGAATTATTATATGTAAGACTTTTGTGATCCATAATTTAGATACATGTCTTTAGGATTAATCACATCATTAAGATTTATTTGGTCGACGTTTCAAACCTTATCCTGAGGATGAACCACATTAGATGGTTTGAAACGTCGACCAAATCCCCTGAGGATGAACCACATTAGATGGTTCGAAACATCAACCAAATCCTAATGATGTGATTAATCCAAAAGACATAAATCCTAATGATGTGATTAATCCAAAAGACATTTATCTAGAGTCAAGAAACACCCTAATGATGTGATTAATCCAAAGGACATTGGACAAGGTTCGAAACTTAGACCAAATCAATCCTAGTGATGTGATTAATCCAAAAGACATAATCAATGCTAATGATGTGATTAATCCAAAAGACATTTATCTAGAGTCAAGAAACTTCCTAATGACGTGATTAATCCAAAAGATATTTATCTAGAAGTACTCTGGATCCATATAACCCTACAAAAATACACGAAGCTATCCATTTCTTTTAAATACAATTAAAATCACCATGGATTAAAAAATACAAGTCTGAAGCATGTATCATTTCAAGTTTTGTTTCTTACTAGAGTTCCTTTCACTACAATTGATACATCACGTGGAACTGAACCTTCCATATCTGGTTGTGGTGTAAGCTTTGACAATCCAAATTCTACAACTATTTCATTAAAATTATCATTTAGTAGGATGTTGGTTGCCTTTATGTCACCGTGGAAGATGTTGGTTTCCTTTATGTCACCGTGGAAGATAGGAGGATTAGCCTCAGTGTCGAGATACATAATGCCTCTAGCAGATCCGAAAGCAATGTGAAAGCGCATGGCAAAGTCTAAAGACTTTAATTTGGATCTTCCTATCAAAGAATAGCATGGCAGGCCGCAAAACCTGAGCATCAAGAGCTCTCCAAAAATTCATCATCAAACTCAATGTAACACTCATCAAACTCAATGGAACCCTTGTGGTTCTTAATGAGTCTGCTCCCTCTAACCCAAAAATTTTCAAACAAACTCTGTACAAATACTATTGATTTGTACAGAACGTATGCCTCCTTTGATTCTAGTGGATATGCTACTGGATCTCTAACTGCTCATGGTAACTGATTGAAGCAACGGGCGGGAAGAATGTACCTCATAAACATCAAAGAAACCTACAACAAAAACATCAACGTCCTAGAGGTATTGTCAATGCCCCAAATTATCCGTGATCGGCCAAAAAGAAAGAGGACGGTAGTAAAAATAAAGAGCGAATAATGAGAATTTATATAAAAAAATATTAAATAAAATAATATGACAATTAGAATATAAATATATAGATATAAAGTTTCTGCAGCTGGACCTCATGAGGCCGCATGAATCCCAAGTGTCACCTTACATGCGCTCTAATATGTAAGCTCACATAAACCGTCATTTACTCGTGTCCTCTGGAGCCTGTGCCGTGAGGAGAGGAGAGTATGTCTTCTTCAACCAAACATTACGGTTGTGCCCACAGAGAATCACAAAAAGGAGGTTAGGAAAGGGACTAAACCTGCATGGTTTCAACCAGAAAGCATTTTCATGCCCCAGTGGAGTCTTGACTCTGGATTTTGGTACAGACACATAACATTTTCATGTTAGAGCGAAGAGGTTTGGCATTAAGGCCATTTCTCCCTCTATACCTCAGCGAATAGCTATATGTGTCTTCCGAGAATCAACCTAGAGACCCATATTATGACATTACTTTTTTTATCGGCAAATGTTTCAAACTAATATCGTAAAGGTTTCATTTAGCTTTATAGAAGCACAAAATTATAACTGTTTTCTCTAGGAAAATCCTGCAAACTCATATCTCAGTTGGTTGAGTGTAGCATTCTAGATGGACAAAAGTTTGAGCGTTATATCTAGGCGAATCCTGCAAATTAATATCCCATATCAACAACTAAGAAAAATAATTTATTTTTATCTCATCTGATTATGGAAATCAAGGTACAACAGAAGTACTCTAATTCCACGATCTTTTCATGTTTCTGTGTGCGGCAAGTTATAGGTATGAATCAAGGGAATCCTCCTGGTGCATGACCCAAGCGAGTTGCAGTTTGTGCAACAACATAAATTTTATTTTATTTATTATGGTGAGAGTCCATTGAAGAAAAGATAGAGGCGGTTGATCCAGTCAATTAATCAGTCGATCCAAAACACTCTTCCGCTAGCAGAAAATCCAGTAAAACAACCAGCAGGATCATCAGCAGCACCCGTAATAGGAGGTTAAGAAGATTTAACCACAGTAATAAGGGTGAAACATATATAGCAGTAGAATATCCGAGGGAATATATAGGGCATATCTGGAGCCAGAAGCACCACATATTGGTATGCACGAATTGGCATAGCGATAGCGGAAAGATGTTGGCTCTGGTTCGGATTTGAAACTACTCTTCAAGTTGGGGCATATCACTTGTATCGGCCTTAATTTCTCATATTGGTAATTGTATCATAATGAGGAATATTGGAATAAGGTCTGAATAAAGGGACACATATATGTAATGGTTTTTCAATACAATACAAGTAGTTTTGATATTACATGTAAATGAAGCGATGTAGCACCTGAACAAAACAGGAGTAAGGTTACCAGGAGCTTCTTGCACATCCAATAGCGCAGAGAAGGGAATTTTTTTTTGTATATTTGTAGTCAAAGTGATAATGAAAAATCCGCCTTTAAACCTGAAGAATGGGAAACTTAATTCATGAGCCAGATAAGAAAGAAAGGGCAGAAAAATACAGAAAGCGCTTTCAATCTTTAACTTCAATTCCAGGTCTTTCAAGGTCGAACTAGAAGCACAAGCCTAGAGCCAAAGGGCCATCTCGGTCGGAAGGGCAAGACAGTCTCAACTCCATTTTTTATTTCTCAAGACTTCTTGCTATTATATTCCATCGTTTCTGCTCGTTTTAGCGTGTCAATACCTTCCATCGCTATTTAAAGCCAAGTTTCTCGCCTTGATATTTGATCTCTCGAACTGGACATTCCATATGTAATGTGTGGACATCCATCCAAATAGAAATAAAGAAATAAAATATTTTTAACTTCTACGAGGCTAAAAATAACTTATGGGATAGATTGCTTCTCCATCTTCATTGCTTGTACAATAAATGCTCCCAACTTCTCGACAAACTCTTCATTTAATAGATTATCCCAAGAGCTAGTTGCCAGAATACCTGCATAATTTTCCCTGTTGTCTTTGAAGCTTTCGCATTCTAAAATTAAACATCTTTGAAGCTTTCGCATTCTAAAATTAAACATTTTTCTGTTTCCACTTTTCCGGAATAGCAAAAAATACATAGTCTTTCCTGCCACATTTCTTTTGGCCTTTTCCAATGCCTTGTTTAACAATGAAGTTGATGAGAATTAGTCCTTAGTTGAGCGATAAGAATTTTAGATATCGAGGAAATATTGGCCCCTATGTACGCTTTTTACTGATGATTATAAGTGGGGTTAAACTCTTCAATGTAGTACTTCTTCTTTCTCCCTAGCTTTTTCTCCCAAGTAATTTTGTGGAACTTATCCATAACAAAAGTTTTATCTCTTTACTGTTTGTAGGACACATGCTCAAGCAAATACCCCATTTACTAAATCATTTGTTATTTTTCTGCATCCAAGTCTTCTTTATTTTTCACAATCTGTCATTAAACACAACCTTAGGCCATCTACCCTCTTCCATTTGCTCAATTTTTTTCAAATACCTTATGACTCGCACCATAGCAATTGCTTCAATAGGAGCAACCCCTGTTTCACGTAACAAGATAGCATAAGGAACTCCACTTTTAATTTTGAATTTGTTTGTAATCAAAAGCTTCTGAATTTTCTCAATTTGTTTCCACTACATCTCGGTTGTGCTGCTGACCTATAGTTCACAATGATATAGAATCATTGGGATCACTAGAAGGTGAAAAAGAGTTAGATTGGTTTTCCAGTCCCATAGCTTTACCTCTCTACACCTGTTTTGAAGAGCATAAAATGCTTTCCAACCCCCCATAGTTCTTTTCTGTCTACAACCATCCCAACTTAATTTTTTGTTGAAGTCAATTCCGAGGTATTTGTAGTCTGCAACTTCTTCCAAAATGTTGCCTTCAAAGTAGAACTTATGCTGGTTATGCTTTATTTTGTTAGAGAAAACACTACTTTCATTTTGTTGATATTGACTTGCATCCCCACCCTCCTACAAAAATTCTCAAGGGAACGTAAGTGCTCTTGCAAACCAATAGCTGATTTATCAATCAGTATAAGGTCAGATGTGTACAAAAGAAGCCTTATAATGAACTTGCCCAACTATATACTGTCACCCCCTTGCGAATTTAGCCACTCTTCAATCTTGTCAATATATAAACCAAAAAGGGTAGCAGACAATGGGCAACCTTGCTTGACCTCGATATCGCTTCTAAAACTTTCAGAAACGCCTGCTAAAGTTCTAATTTTGACTTTCACCTCTTCATACAGCCTATGCACAGCTACTCTCAAATTCCTGGGAACCTCGAGTTCCTCCATTCTGTGCCAGAGTTTATCCCTAGGAACCCTATCCAAGGCTTTTCTGAAATCAACAAAGCAACAAAAAACTTCTTCCTTTTTATCCCAAACTTTTTCAATGATGTGCCTTAAAGTTATACAATGATCCGTTGTGGAATGTTTAGGTCTAAAAACTACTTTCCCTTTAGCACGTTTGTCTCTTTCTTCTGCCCAATTGCTGATTTTATTTTTTGTCATGCTTCCAAATAACTTTGCAAAGAAGGGTTTTATCATTATGGTTCTGTAATTGGAGGGATTATTGACGTCACCACTCTTGAAAAGAGGTATTACCATACTAGTTGTCCAATTTGCGGGGAACCCTTGCTGTATGATGTTGTTGAAAATTTTTGTGATGTGAGGTGAAATAATTTTTAAGCCCCAATTTAGATACTCTGTTTGGAGTTCAACTAAGTCTTTTGATTTTCCAGCACCCAAGTTCTTGATACCCATCTCTATCTCTTGCACCATGAAGAGTTTTGTGTTTATGCTGACCAAGGTAGGAGGGTCAACCTTGGGATCCTTCTCATATAATTGTCTTGCATAGTCGAACCATTTAGAAGCTGTAATGTTGTTTTCAGTTTGAACCTTTTTCAATTTGCACCTTTTTCGGTTGGAGCTCCTTTTAGAATAATTTGGGGTTGTTTTTCCCAAAGAAGATTAGTTCTTCTCTCCTCAAAAGCATGAAATCGGCCTTTTTCCTCCTTAATATCTACTTGTAAGCTTTGAGCTTTATGTTATTTTTGTTTGATTCCTTCCACATTCTCCTTGCCTTTTTTCATTCCTCGTCGAACCAAGCATTAACTAGAAATAAATTTGTTTCAGACTTCTTAATTTTTTCTCTTTTGCTCTTAGCAAGTGCGCTTTGAATTAAATGTGCTAATTCGTGACTGTGAAGGCCATGAGATGATATTTACTTCTTGTCGAAGAACCTCTCTAGCATTATTTTGAAGGTATTACAATTATCTAGAGTCAAAATAATTTTTCCCTTTGGGGGATTTTGTTGAACGCACTGAGTTTTTGACCCTAATTACTTCTTTCCAATCCAAGAGAAACTTAAATAGATTGGCTTGTGATCTGATTTTAAATTCCAAATTTGATATCCAATCAAAACTTCCTCCATTTTCTTCCACAAACTATGTGAACAAATTACATAATCTACTACACTTGCTCCATTTTAAGTATTGCAAGTGAGATTACCGGACTTTTCCCATCTAGTCAAACCATTACAAATGACTAAATCGAAAGCCCCACATAGTGTAAGAAATTTTTCTCCAAAGAGATTGCAACTTTTATCCTCTGAAATTATTTCCCATTGATGGTTACTCTCTTCCATAAGCCAGATAGGGTCACAATCTTCTTTACAACAGAGAATTCTAGCTTGTTCACCTGCAGTTCAAGCATTGAAATCCCCCACTATAAGGACTTCACATAGCTGATAATATATTTCAATATCTTCTTTTAAGGCTAAAAAGGGATCTTTTTGGTCAAGCCCTCTACTTTTGTAGATTTTTGAAACTTGCAGTGCAAAGTAGCACGTTGCAATTCTCATATGATTTCCATTTTCTGATATTTTAAGCCAGTCAAATTTCTTATTTGGGTCTTCTTTTTCTAGTTGAATGAAACGACCTTCTTTTTCTCTCACTAATACCATGATACCCCCGTGCCCTTTGCCATTCCCTGCTGCCTTGTTCCACACTTCTATCTTCCATTACCCTTCAAACAAAAGGTGTCTTGCACCCTTCGTGCTCATGTGTTTCTACGAGGCAAATTATGTCTCTAACTTCCGCAATAGGCCCTAACCCAAGTCCTCATCTCCATGGGTAACCCCTGTAGTTCTAGCAAACTAATCTTAAGGAAACCTAGGTACAACTTGATTTCTATTTGTTTTGACATGCAAGACTCATAGTTGAGTCTTTGTCCCTGCTTCCCCATTCTGACCTTGCTTCCTCATTTCTTGCTGAAGAGTTTGCTGCCTCTTCTTTGTTATCATTTTTCTTCCTTGTTTTGGAAAGGGATCCAAATTGTGCTATCACGGCTTTACCTCTATAAATCCATGCTCTCTTTCCCTCATCTCTTGTTTCCCTAACTTTTGTCATTTCGTCCCTCCTTTCCTCTTGATGTCTTATAGTTAAATCTTCTTCTAGAAAAAATCGAGAACCTCTCAAAAGCTTCTTCTTGCTTAAAATGATATATTTATCACGCAAACTAGGCATGATGAGTTTTATGGGCCCGGATCTCTCACCTTTAAGCTTATCTACTCTCCATGCTTGGCCTATTTTTCCTTGCCATTGCAGCTTATATTTCAAGAAGTCTCTTGCAAGGTCAAGAGTACATTCATTTTTCCCATAATCTTTCACCCCTTTAATAATTATTTTTGTTGCTCTATCTTGTCTTTCCTTGCTTTATCTAAATTGCATGTTTTCAATCTAAATGTTTGTTTCTCCTTCCCTCTTAGAAGAATTGATAATAAATTGAGCCCAGATTTTGGATATTTTTGCGGATTCTCCTTTGCTTTCTTCTCTTGACGTATCATCATGGTAGTCTATTTGAGCAACTACTTTCCCCTTATCTTGGGATGGTTTCACATTCATCACCTCTCTATTCTCCACCGCAAATTTCATGTTTTTCACCGTCTCCTTCATGTGTTTCCATTCTGTCTTCCCTATCAGGGGAGTTTCTTGTAGCAATGCCACTTGCTCTTTCAGAACTTCGTTTCTTTCTACTAAAGAGTGTTTTTCAGCTGTTATTATATGGATTATACAATCTCTATCCTGCTCTTTAGTCTCGACTACCTCCAATCTCTTTTTTACATTTAACATTTATTTCACATAAAGATCATATGACTAGGTGAGAGGTGTGGATGTGGGACTATATAAAGCAAAATCATCAATGAATTTTTCTTTTCATTTTCCTTTGAACTTGTTGTTGCCACATGCTTACAAAGATGAATTTTTAAATGTTGTTTCTTGCGAAGGACCTGAGTAATTTCGTTTTGAGACCTTTTTTTCCTTATCTGCTCCCATTTTAGATGAGCTAGTCTTCATTTTAAAATGTCCCGATACTATTTGGCATTGACCCAAACCCACTTCCTAGCTTTGTCTGATGAGACAATTTTCACTTGCCTTATATCATTTGTTTCCATGTATTCTGAAGTTTCATGTCCCATTATCATGATGATATTAAGGGAACTCAAAGTCTCTCCCCAAATTGACTCTACAGAAATGATTTCAACACTGGACTCTTGCGCTAAACTTTCTTCTCCACGCGAAACTTCTTCAGACGTTAATTTTTTTGCTGCACAGTGCACTGCTGGTGTCTAGATTTGGTGAAATTCTTTATCATACTTCGTGGCCATGTATGCATCGCATCACCCTGCTCCTCTATCAGCGACTCAACCCTGCCCGCAGGTAATATTCTCCACTATAATACATCATTAGTTCATTGCTCAACTTTTAATCAGACCCAAAATATTTTATATAAGAAAAGAAATTTTGTGGGGTTCAAAATTAGCACTCAGTGGTTTTTCTCACTCGTTACTATGCCAACTTGTTCCACAAATATGGGCTTCCTTCCCCACTATATCCACGTTCAGTCACCCAAAGCCACAAAATCTCTAGAAATAGAATACAACCTTTTTTTTTTGTGAGTCAAAAGTCGCATCCCTCTCATGCGATTGTTTTTCAGCGTGCTGTCACTGTGTGACTAGGTCACATCCCTCCCATTCGACTGTTTTTTAGCGTGCTACAACTGTGCGACTAGGTCGCATCCCTCCCTTATGACTGTTTTTTAGAGTGCTACGACCGTGCAACTAGTCGCATCCCTCTCATGCGACTATTTTCATGGTGTTTCAACTATGCGACTACGCGACCAAGTCCCATCTGTCTCCATTACCATCACTATAAGTGCTGTGCATATGAAATTCAAATGGTTTCTTCCCATGTTGAGAATCCTCTGCCTGACGAGATAAAATGGTAATCTTCATAGCGACAATGGCATGACCCAGCCTTTCTCAAGAACTGGACGCAACCAGAGCGTTTAGTTAAAGAGAAAGAGAATTTCCTAGGGTTTATGGCCATCCATTAACTAATCATGTTACTGTAGTAAAAATAAACATTTTGACATTTCGGTCTCTAAGAGATTTTAATTTTTTTCTCTCTCGCTATGGTTTTCTAGAACTTTCCCCAGATCTACCCATGCTTGCATTCATTCATTCTGATTCATTCAGGGGCAATAATAGAGGAATTCATTCACTTTATTATATTGAGGGAATAAAATAGGTTTTTAATTATCAAATGATTCTAGTTGCAATTCCATGGTTGTTTGAGGATGGGAATTTACAACACACCAATGTTTTTAATTATCAATTAATTCATAAAAATTGGTGCCTGGTTCTGCCACAAATGATGTTCTGATTTATCAGCATTTCATTAAAAAAATGTTTCCAGGGGCTTTTAATTTTTTTATAATATGATAATGACTTGCCTTTTTCCCAGTATTATCACATTTACAAGGTTAATTCATAGGTTCTACAACTAGGGCTAGTTTAATGGAGCCTATTATGTTGCTCCCTCATTTCATTCTGATCCTTTAGTTTCTTTATTGAAAAGAAAAATAACTTTTCCCAACTATCTTTGGTTGCACCTACCTTTCGATACTCTTACACAAAAGTTTCTTTCGTCTCTTTTATACAATGTACCAGTTGTTACGATGGTTTTCTCAATCGCTGAAGGTTGGCTCCATCAACCAGAGCAAGAAGAAAGACAACTTTGAAGCCTTATTCTTAAGTTTCCTCTAATACATGAGGTTATTCTGTTATCCGATTCTAATGACTTGATTTCTTTCCTTACTATTGTTAATCATTTTCTAGTAGGACTACCTCATACTCTTTATGAAGGGAAATACATCGAAGAAATTTCGCTCAAGAAAACCAAAACCGTGAAGAATAAAGAAAATTTTCATAAAATTCAATAGTGGAACCAGAAAACAAGACAAGAATGGAAGGAAGAATATATAAAATATTATGTTAATTAAATTCCGCTAAAAATTGGAAAATGTAAAAACTCATAAAGAAAAAAACGGTAGCTTTTTACCCTGCACAACAGAGAAATTAAGTTCTACCGGGCTGCCTAGAGTTCTGTCTTAATTTTAGAAGCTGGTGAGGAAAATGTGAGGAAGATAATGGTTAGATACTTACTACAAAGTTCTTCGAGCCAACAAAAGATGTTTTGGAAAGTATGGAGCCTAAAACGGTAGTCTTTTACCCTGCACAACAAAGAAATTAAGGTATACCAAACTAACTCGAGTTCTCTCAAAATTTTAGAAGCCTCTGAGGAAAAGGTGAGGAATAAAGTGGTTAGATACTTACTATGAATTTCTTCAAGCCAACGACAATTTTTTTGAAAATTCTATCACCTAAAACGGTAGCCTTTTACCCTGCACAAAAACATAGAAATTAAGTTCCACTAGACTGCATGGAGTAATCTTGATGTCAATTTCCTTGATGCCGCAGTCACAAAGGAACAAAAATTTAATAGCCCCAACCTTTTCTCGTTGGATTTGTTCTCGTGCTCCTTCCTGAGAAAACTTCCCTTGCAGGCCACTAAGATCCCCAAGCTTGTCCAGTTGGATCAGTTCCGGTGCTCATTCCTAAGAAAACTTCCCTTGTAGGCTACGGGAGTTCAAGGCCAAGAAGGTGAAGCAAATGCACTCAATATGAATATTGAAGGAGCCTGATTACCAGTTGTTTCTAGGTGTAAAACTAAGGAAGTCCAGATGTCTTAAAATTCACATGGAGGTGGAAAGTACAATACCCAACTTACCTTGGTTACTTTGCGTCGCTGAATCTTAAAAAAAATTCATTCGCATAGCATTTAATGTTTTAGTTTAATGCTAGCGTTAGTTTAGTAATTTCTAAATAAAGACTAGATCCATGAACATAACTTATGGTTTTGGCATCCCTACCTTGGGAAGAGGCCAAAAGTACGATGAAATCAATTGGACTATGGAAAATACACAGCAAGAACATAGCTGAGCCTAGAAAAATTTAGGTTAATTGTACACCAAATAATGCTTATCACAACATTTTGATTACTATAGTCCAATTCTAGATGGAAGGGACTAATAAAATGATAAAGGCATGTGTTTGAATTTGGAATATAATTCAAATCCTTATTAGCTCTGCTACAATATAGTTTAACTAATATTGTGTAGCTACTGGTCTATTAATGTTGCATATAACTCATTAATGCTACATATAACTATATAATAACATTTGCAGATTTATCCCATCTATAGTAGCCATCCATCTACCTATCCTATCAAGGCCTATACTTGTGGTACTCTTTCAATAACGTATAGTGGGTGTGACACTACTACACTTTTTGTTTTATCAATACTTGAGTGTATAGACTACTCCATATCACAACACTTAGTTAATTTTATTCTTCAAGTGTTCATCAATATGCAACGGAAATAAACAAAACTATAAACATCAATTCACCATTGAAGTACACCCATAACTACTCGGAAGGGGAAACTCCCTTAATAAATGAATCTTCCAAATATCAATTTTTTCATAAATCAAAATACATCAAGTTACAACTCTGCAACTTCAATTACTAAAGTTGAATACTTTCTCTTTTAAAATTTACAATTTTACAATTCATTGGTACAATGGTGCCTTCCCTGCACGACCTGCCCATGGCTTGCATGATTCTGCCTAATGTCGTGCATGAGCCAACCCTAAGAAAAAGTCATATCCCATATCAACAACTAAGAAAAATAATTTATTTTTATCTCATATGATTATGGAAATCGAGGTACAACAAAAGTACTCTAATTCTGCGATCTTGTCATGTTTCAGTCTGTGACAAGTTATAGGTATGAATCAGGGGAATCCTCTTGGTGCATGACCCAAGCGAGTTGCAGTTCGCGCAACTTCATACTTTTTAATTTATTTATTATGGTGAGAGTCAGTTGAAGAAAAGACAGAGGCAGTTGATCTAGTCAATTAATTAGTCGATCTAAAAAACTCTTCCAGTAGAATTAAATCTAGTAAAAAAACCAGTAGGATCATTAGCAACACCCGTAATAGGAGGTTAAGAAGATTTAACTACAGTAATAAGGGTGAAACATATATAGTGGTAGCATATTTGAGGGAATATGAAGGGCATATCTGGAGCCAGAAGCACCACATATTGGAATGCACGAATTGGCATAGTGATAGTGGAAAGATGTTGGCTCTGGTTCAAATTTGAAACTACTCTTCAAGTTGGGGCATATCACCTGTATCAGCCTTAATTGTTCATACTAGTATTTGTATCATACTGAGGAATATTGGAATAATGTATGAATAAAGGGACACATCATTGCAATGGTTTTTTAATACAATACAAGTGGTTTTGATATTACATGTAAATGAAGCGATGTAACACCTGAACACAACAGGAGTAAGGTTACCAGGAGCTTCTTGCACATCCAATAGTGCAGAGAAGGGATTTTTTTTTGTAAATTTGTAGTCAAAGTGATAATGGAAAATCCACCTTTAAACTTAGGGAATGGGAAACTTAATTCATGGGCCAGATAAGAAAGAAAGGCCAAAAAAATAAAGAAAGGGCTTTCAATATTTAACTTCAATTCCAAGTCTTTCAAGCTCGAAATACAAGCATGAGCCTAGAGCCAAATGGCCAGCTCGGTCGGAAGGGCAAGGAAATCTTAACTCTATTTTTTTATTGCTGAAGACTTGTTGCTATTATATTCCACAGTTTCTGCTCGTCTTAGCATGTTAAGACCTTCCATTGCTATTTAAAGACAGGTTTCTTGCCTAGATGTTTGATCTCTCTAACTAGACTTTCCATATGTAATGTGTGGATATCCATCCAAATAGAAAGAAACAAAGAAACAAAGAAAAAAAGTATTTTTCACATCCACGGGGCTAAAAATAACCTATGGGATAGATTTCTTCTCCATCTGGCTCTTGTATTCGGCCCTTTTCCTCTGGAGTTTTACAATAAACGCTCCCAGCTTCTCGAAAAAATCTTCGTTGAATAGATTATCCCAAGAGCTAGCTTCTAGAATACCTAAATAATTTTCCCTCTTGTCTTTGAAGGCCTCGCATCACCCCGCTCCTTCATCAGTGACTCAGTCCTTCCCGCAGGTAATATTCTCCACTATAATACAGGATTGGTTCACTGCTCAGCTTTTAATCAGACCCAAAATATTTATATAACAGCAAAGAAATTTTGTGGGGTTAAAACTTAGCACTCAGTGGTTCTTCTTGTCAATTCCTATGCCAAATTGTTCCACAAATCTGGGCTTCCTTCCCCAATGTATCCACGTTCAGTCACCTAAAGCCACGAAATTTCTAGGAACATAATACAACATTTTTTTTTGTGAGTCGTAAGTTGCATCCCTCTCATGCGATTCTTTTTTAGCGTGCTATGACTGTGCTACTAGGTCAAATCCCTCCCATGCGACTGTTTTTCAGCGTGCTGTGACTGTGTGACTAGGTCGCATCCCTCCTTTGCGACTATTTTTCAGCGTGCTGTCACTGTGTGAGTAGTCGTAGCCCTCTCATGCGATTGTTTTCATGGTGTTGCGACTACGTGACCAGGTCGCATATGTCTCTATTGTCGTCGTTTTAAGTGTTGTGCGTATGAAATTCAAATGGTTTCTTCCCACTGTGAGAATCCTCTCCTAGACGGGATAACATGGTAATCTTCATAGTGACAATGGCGTGACCCAAACTTTCTTAAGCACTGGACACAGCTAGAGCGTTTGGTTAAAGAGAAAGAGCATTTCCTAGGGTTTATGGCCATCTGTTAACCAATCACATTACTGCGGTAGAAATAAACATTTTGGCATGTCGGTCTCTAAGAGTTTTTAATTTTCATTCTCTCTCACTATGGCTTTCTAGGCCTTTCCCTAGCTCTACCTGTGTTTGCATTCATTCATTATGATTCATTCAAGTGAAATAACAGAGGAATTCATTCACTTTATTCTATTGAGGGAATAAAATAGGTTTTTAATTATCAAATGATTCTAGTTTCAATTCCATGGTTGTTTGCGGATGCGAATTTACAACACACCAATGTTTTTAATTATCAATTGATTCATAAAAATTGGTGTCTGGTTTTGCCACAAATGATGTTTTGATTTAGGATCATTTATTTAAAAAAATGTTTCCAGAGGCTTTTAATTTTTTTATGATATGATAATGACTTGCCTTTTCCCCAGTATTATCACTTTTACAAGGTTGATTCATAGTTTCTACAACTAGGGCTAGTTTAATGGAGCCTGTTATGTTGGTCCCTCATTTCATTATGATCCTTTAGTTTATTTATTGAAAAGAAAAATAACTTTTCCCAACTATCTTTGGTTGCACCTACCTTTCGATACTCTTACACAAAAGTTGCTTTCGTCTCTTTTATACAATGTACCAGTTGTTACGATGGTTTTCTCAATCACTGAAGGTTGGCTCCATCAACCACAGTAAGAAGAAAGACAACTCTGAAGCCTTATTCTTAAGTTTCCTCTAATACATGAGGTTATTCTGTTATCTGGTTCTAATGACTTTCTTTCTTTCCTTACTATTGTTAATCATTTTCTAGTAGGACTCCCTCATACTCTTTATGAAGGGAAAGACACTGAAGAAATTTCGCTCAAGAAAACCAAAACCGTGAAGAATAAAGAAAATTTTCATAAAATTTAGTAGTGGAACCAGAAAACAAGACGAGAATGGAAGGAAGAATATATAAAATATTATGTTAATGAAATTCCACTAGAAATTGGAAAATGTAAAAACTCATAAAGAAAAAAACGGTAGCTTTTTACCCTGCACAACAGAGAAATTAAGGTATACCAAACTAACTCGATTTGTCTCAAAATTTTAGAAGCCTATGAGGAAAAGGTGAGGAATAAAGTGGTTAGATACTTACTATGGATTTCTTCAAGCCAACGACAATTTTTTTGGAAATTCTAGCACCTAAATCGGTAGCCTTTTACCCAGCTATTGAAGCCTAGAAAATCTCTGCTTCAAACATTGGGGAAAACCACCCGGTCGGGACCTTAGGACAACTCCTTTTCCGTTTGGTATGGTGGCCCCGACTGGATTTAAAGGACCAGTTTCCTTATATCTAAATGGGTTGGTGAGGGGTTGATTTGGATGAGTGGAAATGGGACTAAATTGACTGAAATAAAACTATCTAATTAAACTAAATGCTGATAAAAAAATTCTAACACTAACCCGGGTAATTATATGTGAATACAACTTAAGATTGTTCCAATTTAACAATAACCATGAAAATGTATTATTATTTAAATTGAAATGTGCAGAAACGAATAAAAATAACTCTGTTTAAGAAATTAAACAGAGTTATATTAGCATATTGCATTCATCATTGTATACCATTTATATATGCTTATGAAAGATGACAATTTCAATTATACTCAGAAATGATATATAAAAGGAAATGTTATGGAAACCAAATATATATAAATGATAGAAAATTCTTCAAGAGAATATCATATAAAAAAGGAAATCAACAGTGAATAGATAGAAATACCTCATTCATCTTGAAGATCGTCAAATGAAATCTGATATTCTAATCCAGTAACTCCGATGTAAAATTAAATCCAAAGGTACAGAAATGCAACACTTCAAAGATAATTTCAGCACAAAATCACCAGATGTGATCCTTTATAAAATATAAGAGGGAATGGAGTACAGAAATGTAAGCTCCAAGTCCAAAAAATATTACAACTTCGGATCCGGAAGGTGATACATTGTCTTAATGTCTTCTGCTTTAAACGACCCAAAAGACACTCCAGAAGCTGAAACAAACGTTCTGTCCTGTATCTTCACACTATCGATGACCCATCGAATTACATCATAATAAGGCATGATGCTTGCTCTGGCTGCAATTCGATGCAAAAATGAATTTGCAAGTGTTTTTTCAGTAATCTCAGAGTCGGAATCTGAGCTATCTTCATTTGGAACTGATGCCTTTTCCACTGTGACTTTGGGGTTTTCTTTCTCCAATAGATTGTAGACTCCTTCCCACGTCATTCTCCCAAGCCCTTGGCATGATGTATCTGTGACTAATCTCAGTTTTGTGGGCTTTTCTTTTGAAACTACAGGAGTCTCAACAAACTTAACAGGAACATCGGTCTTGGCTCTTCTCGCTCTCTTCGACATTTCTGCGTTTGCTATTACTTCCCTTTGTCTGTGAATGAAAGGGCTTGGTGTTCCTTGGCTCTGCAAAGCAATAAACTTTCAGTCGTGACAAACAAGCAACTTGAACGGAACGTTTATGAACAAATGATTCGTTATTTATTGGTTTCGTATAGTGCGTAAATGTTCTTTTTGGGTCACACTCACGTATTAAAAACCAAATCATCAACCAATATTCATTCGATTTGCTATTAAATACCTACGTACCAATGGAGATTTGGCGCTTGTGAAATATTATAATATTCACCTATTCTGAACTTTTCGAATGTAATAAATGTCATTTATCAATCGCATCGAAAGTTTTCAAATGACACATAAATATCACAATACAAATTTCTCGATTTGCCGATTGCGATTGTAAACTTTTGCCGATTTCCGATTCGATGGTTATAGATTGCGATCGGGAAGTTTCAATCGAAAAGAATTGTTAATAGGTTTCTCCAATTTACGATGGTGGGGTCCACCATATAAATTTTTTTCATTTAAACATACAAATGTTTGTTTTTCCTTTTGAAAAGTGTTTTTATAATAAGCGCGCATCGCATCGAAGAATTTGAAATTGACCGCAAAGAGCTTATTAGAGAATGCTCTGATCATGCGATTGCGATTGATCGCATCGCATCGGAGATATATAAATAGATAACTTTAAACTCTTTGCGGTTGAAGTTATGTGATCGAACTAATCGCATCGGAGGATTTGGATTTCTATGTCAAATTTCCTCTAAGGGTTTTCTCCGATTTCCGATTGCGATTACTATTTATTGTACTTTTTCATTTCGACTTGTTTTTATGATAAGGTCTTCTATACTTGATCGGATCGGAAGTTTTGAATGTTGTATTTGGTTAGTAAACAAAAGATGAGCTTTTTCAAAACAATGAATCTTTATTTCTAATTCTTTTATTTCTATAAAAAGAAAAAAATGGACCCTATTTCTAAATGAATTTTATTTCTAAAATTTAAGAAAAAGGGAGGGTTGTTGTATAGTACAACAATTGGCGATTCACTGAAAGAACCAATTATCTCTGAAAAAATAAAATGAATACTATATTTTAAGTAAGTAAAGATTTTTAAAGATAATGAAAACTATCCTAGGATAATCAAAAATAAAATCTAACTTATGAAAAAGAATAAAAATTATTTACAATTTCTTTCTAGTTTCTTGAGAATAAAAACATTTTTGGGTTATCTTAAGCTTTGATTGGTATTAATAATGAAGTAAGTGAATTTCTCCAAGTTTGGTTTTATAATATACTCTATTGTCATAGGTATTGCCTCTGTTGCCCGCAAACGTTCATAGTTTCGACAGGGTTACCTTTTAACCATTAACTATTCATTGTCCCATTCAACTAAGATTATGACTTTTTAAAAGATAAATTCATAAGACATATTATCTCATGTTTTTTGTCTTTTATTTATTTTTATTTTTATTTTTAAAGAGCCATTGTTCTAGTTTGGTAGCCAGTTAATAACAATGCCATTCAATAGTTATAATTAAACTGAACAAGCTGGCTCGTGATGAGACCCCTTGTCTTATATTTATAAGCCATTACCCTGTTTTGATGTGCAGTATTGGTAATGTCAGTTTCATTACTTCTTATGAATATGGTAAGTCGGCTCATGATGAGACCTCTTATCTCTTAAAAATTTTAACATAATTTCTTAGAATTACATTCTAAAAAATCACAACCTAAATGAATGGGGTGAACTAGTTTTATCCTTAAGAATCAATAGATGACAATTTTCAGAGTTTTTTGAGTACCAAGACTTGAATAATCTTTACTTTTATAGATAACCTCTCTCTGCTTAATAAACTTATAATGATTTACATTTCCCTCAAGTTTTTTAAAAGATCATGCAAATAATTGGTATAATCTTTCAAAGTTTAACATCTTATTTAAAACTATCAAAAGACTATGATCATTTCTTTAAAAATTCTTATTTACACAAAATAAATATTTATAATATTCTTCCTAAGAATTTTTTCTAACAAGTAAACAGTCAATTAGAGACTTATTAACAACTTTTATTTGCAAAAACAATTAAAAACTTTGCAGAAAGGAATATGTACAGTTTAAGAAGGGGTTACCTCCTTATGAAAAGAATTTCTTCAGGATAAGCCCATTTACAGGAAGAGATTCTCTCTTACCTGTTAGATCTTGGAGTATGAATGTATTTGAGCCTATCTTTTCAATGATCTGAAATGGTCCAAGCCACATTTTCTGAAACTTGGTATGCTTACCTTTTTCTTCATGCGCTTTATCCCATTTCAGAACAAGATCACCAATTGACAAAAATTTTGAGCCGGTAGAACTTGCATCAAAAGAAGATTTTACAAGTTGTTGATGTTTTTCATGAACAATTTTAGCTTTATCTCTATCTTCTTCTAGTTTAAGAATTTGATCATACCTCAATTGAATGGATGAAGAATGATTTTCTTCAATAAATTGCACTAGGGCTAATGATGGAAGAGTTAAATTTGATGGTGTCACAGCTTCTTTTCCATAAACTAAATTAAAAGGTGAAGTTCCTATTGAAGCTTTTTCAGTGATATGATCAGCCCATAATGCAAAGATTAAAGACTTGTGCCAATTCTTCTGATTTTGATCAATAGTTCTTTTAATGATTTTGATGAGATTTTTGTTAGTGGATTCAGCTAAACCACTACCTTGTGGGTAATAATTTGCTGAATATTTCAGTTTAAAACCTCTTTTGACTGCAAATTCTATTAAACTGTTTCCAGAAAAATAAGATGCATTATCAAAGACAAGAGCTTGAGGTACACCAAACCTGGTTATGATGAATTGATCTATGAAATCAATAATTACATCAGAATTGGCTACCTTCAAAGGGATTGCCTCTACCCATTTTGTAAAGTAATCGACTGCAGTAAGAATGTACTTGTGCTGTTTGGAAGAATGAGGTACTATCTCACCAATAATGTCAAGCCCCCATTGTTCAAATGGTTGCTCAATACTCACTGGTTGCAAAGGAAAAGCTGGTTTCCTTTGTCTTCCACTTGTAGTTTGGCAAATTCTGCACTTCCTTACATAGTCATGTGTATCTTTAAAAAGAGTAGTCCAGTAATAGCCAACACGAATTATTTTGTGAGCTGTGGTATCACCTCCAAAATGACCTCTTGCTGGTCCATCATGCAACTCCTGCAAAACCTTTTCAGCTTCAGTCTTTTCAAGACATCTTAATAAAATTGAATCATAATTCTTCCTAAATAACACATTATCAATGATCTCATATTTAACAGCCTTTAACCTTAAAGCATGTATTCTCTTATAGCTGAGATTAGAAGGAGCATACCCATTTTTCAAGTAATAGATGAGGTCAGCATACTGAGATTCAGAATCTGTAACACTTATTTGACTTACTTGAATATCTTGATTTGAATCTTGATTTTCTGGTATGTTATGAGCTCCTGCTAATAATCTGCAAAAACCTTGTCCTCTAACAATCTTAGCTGGTTTAATATCAACATCATATTCTTGCAAAGCTGTTACCCAGTTAGCTCGTTTCTCTCCTACTTCTCTCTGAATTAATAATTGCCTTACTGTAGAGAATGGGACAATGATTTTTGTATGAGTTTTCAAGAGAAAAGGTCTGAAATGCTTGATTGATTTAAACACAGCAAAGGCTTGTTTTTCAACATCGGAATAATTCAGTTCAGCTCCTTGTAGATTTGAAATAAAGAAAGAAATTGGTGCTTCAATTTTCTGATCATTGAGCTGTGTTAAAACAACTGCATAGGATGTCTCGGTGGCTAAGGTATACAAAATAAAATCTTTAGAAAAATCTGGGGTACTCAATGCTGGTGCATTAATGATTGCTTGTTTGATTGCCTCAAAGGCTTATTTCTCTTTATGCCCCCATTTGAATACTGAATTCTTCTTGATCATATTTTGCATAGGTAAAACAATTAAAGAAAAATCAGGAATGAATATTTTTACAAAATTGATCTGTCCAAGAAATGATTGCATGGATTTTTTGTTATGAGGTAAAGAAATATCAGAGATCTCTTTTACTCTATCTGGATCAATGTATATATCATCTTTTGACACAACAAATCCTAAGAGTTTTCCTTCATCCAAAGCAAAGAAAGATTTCTTTGGATTTAAGGAAATACCAAACCTTCTACATCTTTCAAATATTTGCTTTAGATCATGTAGATGATTGGTTCTCTTTTTTGAAAATACTGTTATATCATCAAGATAAACAACAAATGACTTATTGATCAGACCTTTAAACGCTATGTCCATGGCTCTTTGGAAAGTTTCTCCTGCATTTATTAAACCAAAAGACATTTTTTGATAAGCATAAGTTCCCCATTTTGTTCTGAAAGTTGTTTTCAATCTGTCATCTGGATGAACTAAGACTTGATTATAGCCTGAAAATCCATCAAGAAAGGACATAAGTTCAGAACCAACTACTTTTTGAAGTATCTACTCCATGGTTGGCAATGGGAAATTGTCTTTTAAACATGCCTTGTTTAAATTTCTGAAATCAATACAGATTCTTATATCACCATTCTTCTTCCTTACAGGTACCATATTGGAAACCCAATTGGAGTGCCTGACAGGAAACATGATTTTGGCTTTTAAAAGTTTATTAAGTTCTGATTTGATTTGTCCTTCGAGATTAGGATGAACCTTCCTTAGCTTTTGTTGAACAGGTTTAATATCAGGAAGCATTGGAATTGTATGTTGAATAACCGAAGTATCATATGTTTTTAAATCATCATAATTCCAAGCGAAACCGTTTTTATATTTGTTCAAGAGTTTAATGAAAGAATTCCTTTCCTCTGGTGCTAAATTGAGTCCTAAATTAACGTTTTGAGGTTTGGAATCAGAACCAAGATTCACTAATTCAAACTTCAAAGTGGAACTTTGAAGTTTGGCATTAGTGACTTTCTTGAATCTGTCTGTAATATCATATAAGTCCTCCAATTTAACAACAGATTTTGGAATGGGATTTTCATTACCTTTTGAAGAAATTTGTAAATCATGATCATCTTCATCAATAATTTGCTCATCATATGATTTCTCTGAAGTCATGAAATTTAAAATATCTTTATCATGATAAAAAACTCTCCAATTTGTGACATTGTCTGGGACAGATGGACGAAAAATTAATTCTACAGAAAACCTATCAGGACTGCAATCTTCAACAGGTAGGAGTTTTGATGCAACATTAGCTAACAAGTCAACTGATGTATTCTGATTCCTAGGAATAGGAGAAATATTGAATGCTAAAAAATGACTGGTGAGATCTTGTACTAGGGTTTGATAGTGTTTAAGATGTCCTGAAAGGCAATGAATAGTATTCCTAACTTGTTTTATGACAATTTTGGAATCACCAAAGACTTTCAAGTATTTAACATCTAACCCTATAGCTTTATAAAGTCCTTGAACCAAGGCTTCATATTCTGCAGTATTGTTAGTACACTCAAATTCTAGCCTACATGACAGCATGGTTTTCTCTCCATCTGGATCGATTAAAATGCATCTTGCTCCAGCTCCATCACTAGACTTTGATCCATCAAAATATAACGACTAGAATAAAGATTTATCTATTGAATTATCTACAATTACATCAGAAGTATTTACAATTCTGGAAGAATCGGATTGTGAAAAAATTTCTACTTGAGAAATAAAAGTATTTATAGAAAAAGGTGATCGGGGTGCTTTGAAGTTTCCAAGAAATGATTCAGCAGAATAACCTCCAAGAATATTGTTGTTGAATGCCACAGGTTCATTAGGTTGTTCAAATTCAGTGACAGTATGCGTCATATGTTTTTCTCGTTCGATTTTGATTTGATTTGGTTTTCCTTTGTAGGGAAGCCACATATGTGAATAATCAGTCGAGATATAACCATTAAGTTTCGCAGACCAGTCCCTGCTTAAAATTAATCCATAGAATTCAGGAATATCAGCAATCAAAATATCAATTCTTTGGACAATTCTAGGATCGGAAGCTAATATGATAGTAACTGAATTGATTTCTCCTACAACTTGAACTTTAGAGCGATCCAATTGAACAATATGGACTGCCGATTTCTGTGGTTCAATATTCAATTTGGCACAAACAGAAGTAGGCATTATATTGGAGGAAGCTCCAGAATCAATCAAACAATTATGCAGATTCTTATTGTACATTTCATAAGTCAGAAGAAAAGGAGGAGTTTGAGAATTAGACTTTTCTCCAATGAGCACGGTATCAGTAGCATCTACCTTATCTGGTGGTTTACCAGTTCCTCTAGCCACTTTTGCAACTACACCACTTGGTAAAGGAGCGATTGGTGTAGCATTTAATTCTTTCAATAGCAACTTCTGCTGGTGTTTCAGTTTGCTGAGTTCATGTAAGGAAATGTTGGCTTTGATCTTTTTCATGTCTTCGACAATATTGTACTCCATAGGATCTGACACCACTAAAGTCTTTGTTGTCGATGTGGGAGGATTAGAAGAAGATGGCTGATTTTGAGTAGGTAATGGAGAAGCTTTCTTTGCAAGGGATTTGTCTTTGGTACTTGGAGTTGTGATTTTCTTTTTAGGAGCTGTTTGTAAAGGCTCTGCTGTAGATTTACTCCTAGTACTTACAGGCATAGCTTCTTGTTCTACCTCACTATCAGAATTAGGGAGGATAAAATCCCACATTCCATGTAATTCAGCTATTTCTTCATTCTCATCTTCATCATCTGATACTAAAGATGTATCTTCTTCTTCTTCTTCTTCCTCTGATTCTGCATTAGAGATTGCATTAGGAGGTTTAGATTCAACTTGGTTTCTTCTGAAATTTCGAAATGGTTTTTTGGTAGAAGTTTCAGCTACTTGTTTTTTAATTTCAACCATTTCATTTGACATGGTTTTAAGAACTTTCTGCAAACCTTCCATGTCATATGGATCTTTGGCCTTTTTCTTTGAATCATCTTTGAAACTGACTTTCTTCGATTTCCTTTCCTCCATAGCATTTTTCTTTTCTAGAGAAATAATTCGTTTTTCTACTGCAATAGCCTCTTTCATATTCTCGGCTAATGTAGGTTTTGCAGCTCTATCTACAAAAAATTGCTATGTTTGAGGGTAAGGCAGTTATATACCATTCACTTCTAACTTGTTCACTGGGCTGTGAATCTGTGTGGATTTTGTTCAAGAGTTTGTTGAATCTAGCGTTGAAATCTTTAATAGGCTCTTTGGGCTCTATTTTCAAATTTGAGAGGTCATTGAGTAAAGTAGCTATCGATCGGTCATCTCCAAATTTGGTTAAGAAATGATCTGCAAAAATGGCCCAACTTGTTATGGATCCCGAAGGTAACGAAAAATACCATGATCCTGCTGCTCCTTGAAGAGTATAAGGGAATAATCTGACTACAACATCTTCATGTGTGACTCCATTCAAATTTACAGCCAGCATAAAGTTATTGATATGTTCTTCAGCTTGGATGTTAAGATCTGGACTAAATTTCGGAAGCCATTTTCCAGGATTGTCTGGTAAATCATGTAAAGGTGCAACCATGTTGACTGCCCCTGGAGTAGCCCATGGTCTAGCCATTATCAGAACGACTATTGGAGGAGTAGTAGAAACTGGTGGTGTTTGAATAGAAGTTGTTGGAATAGATGATGTTGAGATTGATGATGACTGAGCAGATGATGATTGAGGAGATGATGATTTAGGAGATGATGAAGAAACAACTGCACTTTGTTGAGTTGTGGTTTCGGAAACAGGTGTTTGAATATGAGATAATGAACTTGTATCACTTTCTGATTCCGATTGAATTCTTTTTGTCTTTCCCTTACTAGGTAAAGGAAATTTTTTCGGAGGAATGCCAAGTTTTTTACTTTGCAACCTAGTAAGAGGTTTTGAAGGAAAAAATTTTGAACTTACACTACCTTCAGATATTTCAGACTCTTCAAGAGATAGTGAGAATCCTTTCAATTTATGAATTAAATCTTGAACCTCAGGAGACTCAGGAGATTGCTTGTCTGAATATTTTGAGATTTTGGTAGTGGGTGTATGAATATTCTTCGCAATTTCTTCTCTAGGATTTTGAATTTCAGAAGAAATTGAAGAAGTTAATGAGGGTGTTTTGCTCTCAGAATGGCCTGTAGATAAAGATTTACTTGCCATTCATAGCTCAGGCCCTCCTTCTAGCGCCAAAAATGTTGAAGCCTAGAAAATCTCTGCTTCAAACATTGGGGAAAACCACCCGGTCGGGACCTTAGGACAACTCCTTTTCCATTTGGTATGGTGGCTCCGACTGGATTTAAAGGACCAGTTTCCTTATAACTAAATGGGTTGGTGATGGGTTGATTTGGATGAGTGGAAATGGGACTAAATTGACTGAAATAAAACTATCTAATTAAATTAAATGCTGATAAAGAAATTCTAACACTAACCCGGGTAATTATATGTGAATACAATTTAAGATTGTTCCAATTTAACAATAACCATGAAAATGTATTATTATTTAAATTGAAATGTGCAGAAACGAATAAAGATAACTCTGTTTAAGAAATTAAACAGAGTTATATTAGCATATTGCATTCATCATTGTATACCATTTATATATGCTTATGAAAGACGGCAATTTCAATTATACTCAGAAATGATATATAAAAGGAAATGTTATGGAAACCAAATATATATAAATGATAGAAAATTCTTCAAGCGAATATCATATAACAAAGGAAATCAATAGTGAATAGATAGAAATACCTCATTCATCTTGAAGACCGTCAAATGAAATCTGATATTCTAATCCAGTAACTCCGATGTAAAATTAAATCCAAAGGTACAGAAATGCAACACTTCAAAGATAATTTCAGCACAAAATCACCAGATGTGATCCTTTATAAAATATAAGAGGGAATGGAGTACAGAAATGTAAGCTCCAAGTCCAAAAAATATTACAACTTCGGATCCGGAAGGTGATACATTGTCTTAATTTCTTCTGCTTTAAACGACCCAAAAGACACTCCAGAAGCTGAAACAAACGTTCTGTCCTGTATCTTCACACTATCGATGACCCATCAAATTACATCATAATAAGGCATTATGCTCGCTCTGGCTGCAATTCGATGCAAAAATGAATTTGCAAGTGTTTTTTCTGTAATCTCAGAGTCGGAATCTGAGCTATCTTCATCTAGAACTGATGCCTTTTCCACTGTGACTTTGGGGTTTTCTTTCTCCAATAGATTGTAGACTCCTTCCCACATCATTCTCCCGAGCCCTTGGCATGATGTATCTGTGACTAATCTTAGTTTTGTGGGCTTTTCTTTTGAAACTGCAGGAGTCTCAACAAACTTAATAGGAACAGCGGTCTTGGCTCTTCTTGTTCTCTTCGACATTTTTGCGTTTGCTATTACTTCCCTTTGTCTGTGATTGAAAGGGCTTGGTGTTCCTTGGCTCTGCAAAACAATAAACTTTCAGTCATGACAAACAAGCAACTTGAACGGAACGTTTATGAACAAATGATTCATTATTTATTGGTTTCGTATAGTGCGTAAATGTTCTTTTTGGGTCACACTCACGTATTAAAAACCAAATCATCAACCAATATTCATTCGATTTGCTATTAAATACCTACGTACAAATGGAGATTTGGCGCTTGTGAAATATTATAATATTCACCTATTCTGAACTTTTCGAATGTAATAAATGTCATTTATCAATCGCATCGAAAGTTTTCAAATGGCACATAAATATCACAATACAAATTTCTCGATTTGCCGATTGCGATTGTAAACTTTTGCCGATTTCCGATTCGATGGTTATAGATTGCGATCGGGAAGTTTCAATCGAAAAGAATTGTTAATAGGTTTCTCCGATTTCCGATGGTGGGGTCCACCATATAAATTTTTTTCATTTAAACGGACAAATGTTTGCTTTTCCTTTTGAAAGTGTTTTTATAATAAGCCCGCATCGCATCGAAGAAATTGAAATTGACCGCAAAGAGCTTATTAGAGAATGCTCCGATCATGCAATTGTGATTGATCGCATCGCATCGGAGATATATAAATAGATAACTTTAAACTCTTTGCGATTGAAGTTATGCGATCGAACTAATCGCATAGGAGGATTTGGATTTCTATGTCAAATTTCCTCTAAGGGTTTTCTCCGATTTCCGATTGCGATTACTATTTATTGTACTTTTGCATTTCGACTTGTTTTTATGATAAGGTCTTCTATACTTGATCGGATCGGAAGCTTTGAATGTTGTATTTGGTTAGTAAACAAAATATGAGCTTTTTCAAAATAATGAATCTTTATTTCTAATTCTTTTATTTCTATAAAAAGAAAAAAAGGGACCCTATTTCTAAATGAATTTTATTTCTAAAATTTAAGAAAAAGGGAGGGTTGTTGTATAGTACAACACCAGCACAATAACATAGAAATTAAGTTCCACTAGACTGCATGGAGTAAACTTGATGTCAATTTCCTTGATGTCGTAGTCACAGAGGAACACAAATTTAATAGCCCCAACCTTTTATTGTTGGATTTTTTCTCGTGCTCCTTCCTGAGAAAACCTCCCCTGCAAGCCGCTAAGATCCCCAAGCTTGTCTAGTTGGATCTGTTCCGGTGCTCATTCCTAAGAAAACTTTCCTTGTAGGCTACAGGAGTTCAAGGCCAAGAAGGTGAAGCAAAGGCACTCAATATGAATATTGAAGGAGCCTGATTACCAGTTGTTTCCAGGTGTAAAACTAAGGAATTCTATATGTCTTAAAATTCACACGGAGGTGGAAAGTACAATACCCAACTTACCTTGGTTACTTTTCATCGCTGCGTCTTAAAAAAAACTCATTCACATAGCATTTAATGTTTTAGTTTAATGGTAGCATTAGTTTAGTACTTTCTAAATAGAAACTAGATCCATGAACATAACTTATGGTTTTGGCATCCCTACCTTGGGAAGAGGCCAAAAGTATGATGAAATCAATTGGAATATGGAAAATACACAGCAAGAACATAGCTGAGCCTAGAAAAATTTAGGTTAATTGTACACCAAATAATGCTTATCACAACATTTTTATTACTATAGTTAAATTCTAGATGGAAGGGACTAATAAAATGATCAAGGTGTGTGTTTGAAGTTGGAATATAATTCAAATCCTTATTAGCTCTGATACAATATAGTTTAACTAATATTGTGTAGCTATTGGTCTATTAATGTTACATATAACTCATTAATGCTACATATAACTATATAATAACATTTGCAGATTTCTCCCATCTATAGTAGCCATCCATCTACCTATCCTATCAAGGCCTATACTTGTGGTTCTCTTTCAATAACGTATAGTGGGTGTGACACTAATACACTTTTTGTTTTATCAATACTTGAGTGTATAGACTACTCCATATCACAACACTTAGTTAATTTTCTTCTTCAAGTGTTCATCAATATGCAGCGGAAATAAACAAAACTATAAGCATCAATTCACCATGCAAGTAAACCCATAACTACTCGAAAGGGGAAACTCCCTTAATAAATGAATCTTCCAAATATCAATGTTTTCATAAATCAAAATACATCAATTTACAACTATGCAACTTAAATTACTAAAGTTGAATACTTTCTCTTTTAAAATTTACAATTTTACAATTCATTGGTACAATGGTGCCTTCGCTGCATGACCTGCCCATGGTTTGCATGATTCTGCCTAATGTCGTGCACGAGCCAACCCTAAGAAAAAGTCATATCCCATATCAGCAACTAAGAAAAATAATTTATTTTTATCTCATATGATTATGGAAATCGAGGTACAACAGAAGTACTCTAATTCCGCGATCTTGTCATGTTTCCGTCTGTGACAAGTTATAGGTATGAATCAGGGGAATCCTCCTGGTGCATGACCCAAGCGAGTTGCAGTTCGTGCAAATTCATACTTTTTAATTTATTTATTATGGTGAGAGTCAGTTGAAGAAAAGACAGAGGCGTTTGATCTAGTCAATTAATGAGTCGATCCAAAAAACTCTTCCAGTAGAATTAAATCCAGTAAAAAAACTAGTAGGATCATTAGCAGCACCCGTAATAGGAGGTTAAGAAGCTTTAACCACAATAATAAGGGTGAAACATATATAGTGGTAGCATATCCGAGGGAATATGAAGGGCATGTCTAGAGCCAGAAGCACCACATATTGGAATGCACGAATTGGCCTAGTGATAGAGGAAAGATGTTGGCTCTGGTTCAACTTTGAAACTACTCTTCAAGTTGGGGCATATCACCTGTATCAGCCTTCATTTTTCATATTGGTAATTTTATCATACTGAGTAATATTGGAATAAATTCTGAATAAAGGGACACATATATGCAATGGTTTTTTAATACAATACAAGTGGTTTTGATATTACATGTAAATGAAGCGATGTAACACTTGAACACAACAGGGGTAAGGTTACCAGGAGCTTATTGCAAATCCAATAGTGTAGAGAATGGATTTTGTTTTGTAAATTTGTAGTTAAAGTGATAATGGAAAATCTGCCTTTAAACCTAGGGAATGGGAAACTTAATTCATGGGCTAGATAAGAAAGAAAGACCAAAAACATAAAGAAAGGGCTTTCAATCTTTAACTTCAATTCCAGGTCTTTCAAGCTCGAACTAGAAGCATGAGCCTAGAGCCAAAGGGCCATCTCGCTCGGAAGGGCAAGGCAATCTTAACTCTGTTTTTTTATTGCTCAAGACTTGTTGCTGTTATATTCCACATTTTTTGCTCGTCTTAGCATGTCAAGACCTTCCATTGCTATTTAAAGCCAGGTTTCTCGCCCTCATGTTTGATCTCTCGAACTAGACTTTCCATATGTAATGTGTGGACATCCATCCAAATAGAAAGAAACAAAGAAACAAAGAAATAAAGTATTTTTCACATCCACGAGGCTAAAAATAACCTATGGGATAGATTTCTTCTCCATCTGGCTCTTGTATTTGGCCCTTTTCCTCTGGAGTTTTACAATAAATGCTCCCAACTTCTCGAAAAAATCTTTGTTGAATAGATTATCTCAAGAGCTAGCTTCTAGAATACCTAGATAATTTTACCTATTGTCTTTGAAGGCCTCGCATCACCCCGCTCCTTCATCAATGACTCAGTCCTTCCCGTAGGTAATATTCTCCACTACAATACAGGATTGGTTCACTGCTCAGCTTTTAATCAGATGCAAAATATTTATATACCAGCAAATAAATTTTGTGGGGTTAAAACTTAGCACTCAGTGGTTCTTCTTATCAATTCCTATGCCAAATTGTTCCAGAAATCTGGGCATCCTTACCCACTGTATCCACGTTCAGTCACCCAAAGCCACGAAATTTCTAGGAACATAATACGACCTTTTTTTTGTGTGAGTCTTAAGTTTCATCCCTCTCATGCGAAGGTTTTTTAGCGTGCTGTGACTGTGCAACTAGGTTAAATCCCTCCCATGCGATTGTTTTTCAGCGTGCTGCGACTGTGCGACTAGGTCGCATCCCTCCTTTGTGACTATTTTTTAGCATGCTGTGACTGTGTGAGTAGTCGTAGCCCTCTCATGCGACTATTTTCATGGTGTTGCAACTACGCGACGAAGTTTCATATGTCTCTATTGTCGTTGTTTTAAGTGTTGTGTGTATGAAATTCAAATGGTTTCTTCCCACAGTGAGAATCCTCTCCTTGACGGGATAACATGGTAATCTTCAGAGTGACAATGGCGTGACCCGACCTTTCTTAAGCACTGGACGCAACCAGAGCGTTTGGTTAAAGAGAAAGAGTATTTGCTAGGGTTTATGGCCATCCGTTAACCAATCACATTACTGCGGTAGAAATAAACATTTTGACATGCCGGTCTCTAAGAGTTTTTAATTTTTATTCTCTCTCGCTATGGTTTTCTAGGCATTTACCTAGCTCTACCCATTCTTGCATTCATTCAAGTGAAATAACAGAGGAATTCATTCACTTTATTCTATTGAGGGAATAAAATAGGTTTTTAATTATCAAATGATTCTAGTTTCAATTCCATGGTTGTTTGCGGATGCGAATTTACAACACACTAATGTTTTTAATTATCAATTGATTCATAAAAATTGGTGTTTGGTTCTACCACAAATGATGTTTTGATTTAGGATCATTTCTTTAAAAAAAAAATTCCAGAGGCTTTTAATTTTTTTATGATATGATAATGACTTGCCTTTTTCCCAGTATTATCACTTTTACAAGGTTAATTCATAGGTTCCACAACTAGGGCTAGTTTAATGGAGCCTATTATGTTGCTCCTTCATTTCATTTTGATCCTTTAGTTTCTTTATTGAAAATAAAAATAACTTTTCCCAACTATATTTGGTTGCACCTACCTTTCGATACTCTTACACAAAAGTTTCTTTCGTCTCTTTTATACAATGTACCAGCCATTACGATGGTTTTCTCAATCACTGAAGGTTGGCTCCATCAACCATTGCAAGAAGAAAGACAACTCTGAAGCTTTATTCTTAAGTTTCCTCTAATACATGAGGTTATTTTGTTATCCGGTTCTAATGACTTTCCTTCTTTCCTTACTATTGTTAATCATTTTCTAGTAGGACTCCCTCATACTCTTTATGAAGGGAAAGACACTGAAGAAATTTCGCTCAAGAAAACCAAAACCGTGAAGAATAAAGAAAATTTTCATAAAATTCAGTAGTGGAACCAGAAAACAAGACAAGAATGGAAGGAAGAATATATAAAATATTATGTTAATGAAATTCCACTAAAAATTGGAAAATGTAAAAACTCATAAAGAAAAAAACGGTAGCTTTTTATCCTGCACAACAGAGAAATTAAGTTCTACCGGGCTGCCTGGAGTTCTGTCTTAATTTTAGAAGCCGGTGAGGAAAATGTGAGGAATATAATGGTTAGATACTTACTACAGAGTTCTTCGAGCCAACAATAGATGTTTTGGAAAGTCTGGAGCCTAAAACGATAGTCTTTTACCCTGCACAACAGAGAAATTAAGGTATACCAGAATAACATGAGTTCTGTCAAAATTTTAGAAGCCTCTGAGGAAAAGGTGAGGAATAAAGTGGTTAGATACTTACTATGGATTTCTTCGAGCCAACGACAATTATTTTGGAAATTCTAGCACCTAAAACGGTAGCTTTTACCCAACACAACAACATAGAAATTAAGTTCCACTAGACTGCATGGAGTAATCTTGATGTCAATTGCCTTGATGTCACAGTCACAGAGGAACAAAAATTTAATAGCCCCAACCTTTTCTCGTTGGATTTGTTCTCGTGCTCCTTCCTAAGAAAACTTCCCCTGCAGGCCGCTAAGATCCCCAAGCTTGTCTAGTTGGATCTGTTCCGGTGTTCATTCCTAAGAAAACTTCCCTTGTAGGCTACGGGAGTTGAAGGCCAAGAAGGTGAAGCAAAGGCACTCAATATGAATATTGAAGGAGCCTGATTACCAGTTGTTTCCAGGTGTAAAACTAAGGAAGTCCAGATGTCTTAAAATTCACACGGAGGTGGAAAGTACAATACCCAACTTACCTTGGTTACTTTGCGTCGCTGCATCTTAAAAAAAATTCATTCGCATAGCATTTAATGTTTTAGTTTAATGCTAGCATTAGTTTAGTACTTTCTAAATAAAAACTAGATCCATGAACATAACTTATGGTTTTGGCATCCCTACCTTGGGAAGAGGCCAAAAGTACGATGAAATCAATTGGACTATGGAAAATACACAGCAAGAACATAGCTAAGCCTAGAAAAATTTAGGTTAATTGTACACCAAATAATGCTTATCACGACATTTTCATTACTATAGTCCAATTCTAGATGGAAGGGACTAATAAAATGATCAAGGCGTGTGTTTGAAGTTGGAATATAATTCAAATCCTTATTAGCTTTGCTACAATATAGTTTAACTAATATTGTGTAGCTACTGGTCTATTAATGTTACATATAACTCATTAATGCTACATATAACTATATAATAACATTTGCAGATTCCTCCAATCTATAGTATCCATCCATCTACCTATCCTATCAAGGCCTATACTTGTGGTACTCTTTCAATAACGTATAGTGGGTGTGACACTACTACACTTTTTGTTTTATCAATACTTGAGTGTATAGACTACTCCATATCACAACACTTAGTTAATTTTCTTCTTCAAGTGTTCATCAATATGCAGTGGAAATAAACAAAACTATAAACATAAATCCACCATTCAAGTACACCCATAACTACTCAGAAGGGGAAAATACCTTAATAAGTGAATCTTTCAAGTATCAATGTTTTCATAAATCAAAATACATCAATTTACAACTCTGCAACTTCAATTACTAAATTTGAGTACTTTCTCTTTTAAAATTTACAATTTTACAATTCATTGGTACAATGGTGCCTTCCCTGCATGACCTGCCCATGGCTTGCATGATTCTGCCTAATGTCGTGCACGAGCCAACCCTAAGAAAAAGTCATATCCCATATCAACAACTAAGAAAAATATTTTTTTTTTTATCTCATATGATTATGGAAATCGAGGTACAACATAAGTACTCTAATTCCGCGATCTTGTCATGTTTCCGTCTGTGACAAGTTATAGGTATGAATAAGGGAAATCTTCTTGGTGCATGACCCAAGCGATTTGTAGTTCATGCAACTTCATACTTTTTAATTTATTTATTATGGTGAGAGTTAGTTGAAGAAAAGATAGAGGCGGTTGATCTAGTCAATTAATGAGTCGATCCAAAAAACTATTCCAGCAGAATTAAATCTAGTAAAAAAACCAGTAGGATCATTAGCAGCACCCGTAATAGGAGGTTAAGAAGCTTTAACCACAGTAATAAGGGTGAAACATATATAGTTTTAGCATATCCGAGGGAATATGAAGGGCATATCTGGAGCCTGAAGCACCACATATTGGAATGCACGAATTGGCATAGTGGTAGTGGAAAGATGTTGGCTCTGGTTCAACTTTGAAACTACTCTTCAAGTTGGGGCATATCACCTGTATCAGCCTTAATTTTTCATATTGGTAATTTTATCATACTGAGGAATATTGGAATAAGGTCTAAATAAAGGGACACATATATGCAATGGTTTTTTAATACAATACAAGTGGTTTTGATATTACATGTAAATGAACCAATGTAATACCTGAACACAACAGGAGTAAGGTTACCAGGAGCTTCTTGCACATCCAATAGTGCAGAGAAGGGATTTCTTTTTGTAAATTTGTAGTCAAAGTGATAATGGAAAATCCGCCTTTAAACCTAGGGAATGGGAAACTTAATTCATGGGCCAGATAAGAAAGAAAGGCCAAAAAAATAAAGAAAGGGATTTCAATCTTTAACTTCAATTCCAGGTCTTTCAAGCTCAAACTAGAAGCATGAGCCCAGAGCCAAAGGGCCATCTCGGTCAGAAGGGCAAGGCAATATTAACTCTATTTTTTTATTGCTCAAGACTTGTTGCATTTATATTCCACAGTTTCTGCTCATCTTAACATGTCAAGACCTTCCATTGCTATTTAATGCCAAGGTTCTCGCCCTGATGTCTGATCTCTCGAACTAGAATTTACATATGTAATGTGTGGACATCCATCCAAATAGAAAGAAACAAAGAAACAAAGAAATAAAGTACTTTTAACATCCACGAGGCTAAAAATAAGCTATGGGATAGATTTCTTCTCCATCTGGCTCTTGTATTTGGCCCTTTTCCCCTGGAGTTTTATAATAAACGTTCCCAACTTCTCGAAAAAATCTTCGTTGAATAGATTATCCCAAGAGCTAGCTTCTAGAATACCTACATAATTTTCCCTATTGTCTTTGAAGGCCTCGCATCACCCCGCTCCTTCATCAGTGACTCAGTCCTTCCCGCAGGTAAGATTCTCCACTATAATACAGGATTGGTTCACTGCTCAGCTTTTAATCAAACCCAAAATATTTATATACTGGCAAAGAAATTTTGTGGGTTTAAAACTTAGCACTCAGTGGTTCTTCTTGTCAATTCCTATGCCAAATTGTTCCACAAATCTGGGCTTCCTTACCCACTGTATCTACATTCAGTCACCCAAAGCCACGAAATTTCTAGGAACATAATACAACCTTTTTTTTGTGTGAGTCATAAGTTGCATCCCTCTCATGCGACTATTTTTCAGCGTGCTGTGACTTTGCGACTAGGTCAAATCCCTCCCATGCGACTATTTTTCAGTGTGCTGCGACTATGCGACTAGGTCGCATCCCTCCTTTTCGACTATTTTTCAGCGTGCTGTGACTGTGTGAGTAGTTGTAGCCCTCTCATGCGACTGTTTTCATGGTGTTGCGACTACGCGACCAGGTCGCATATGTCTCTATTGTCGTTGTTGTAAGTGTTGTGCATATGAAATTCAAATGGTTTCTTTCCACAATGAGAATCCTCTCCTTGACGGGATAACATGTTAATCTTCAGAGTGACAATTTCGTGACCCGACCTTTCTTAAGCACTAGACCCAGCCAGATCGTTTGGTTAAAGAGAAAGAGAATTTCCTAGGGTTTATGGTCGTCCGTTAACCAATCACATTACTGTAGTAGAAATAAACATTTTGACATGCCGGTCTCTAAGAGTTTTTGATTTTTATTCTCTCTTGCTATGGTTTTCTAGGCCTTTCCCTAGCTCTACCCGTGCTTGCATTCATTCATTCTGATTCATTCAAGCGAAATAACAGAGGAATTCATTCACTTTATTCTATTGAGGGAATAAAATAGGTTTTTAATTATCAAATGATTCTAGTTACAATTCCATGGTTGTTTGCAGATTTTAATTTACAACACACCAATGTTTTTAACTATTAATTGATTCATAAAAATTGGTGTCTGGTTCTGCCACAAATGATGTTTTGATTTAGGATCATTTCTTTAAAAAAATGTTTCCAGAGGCTTTTAATTTTTTTATGATATGATAATGACTTGCCTTTTTCCCAGTATTATCACTTTTACAAGGTTAATTCATAGGTTCTACAACCAAGGCTAGTTTAATGGAGCCTGTTATGTTGCTTCCTCATTTCGTTCTAATCGTTTAGTTGCTTTATTTTCCCAAGTATCTTTGGTTGCACCTGCCTTTCGATACTCTTACACAAAAGTTTCTGTCGTCTCTTTTATACAATGTACCAGTCGTTATGATGGTTTTCTCAATCGTTGAAGGCTGGCTCCATTAACCAGAGCAAGAAGAAAGACAACTCTGAAGCCTTATTCTTAAGTTTCCTCTAATATGTGAAGTTAGTATATTATCCGGCTCTAATGACTTTCTTTCGTTCATTATTATTGTCAATCATTTTCAAGTAGGACTTCCTCATACTCTTTATGAGGGGAAATACACTAAAGAAATTTCGCTAAAGAAAACCAAAACTGTGAAGAATAAAAAGAAAATTCATAAAATTCAGTAGTGGAACCAAAAAACACAGATAAGAATGGAAGGAAGAATATATAAAATATTATGTTAATGAAATTCCATTAATAATGGGAAAACCTAAAAACTCATATAGAAAAAAACGATAGACTTTTACCCTTCACAACAAAGAAATTAAGTTCTACTGGGCTACCTGGAGTTTTGTCATAATTTTAGAAGCTGGTGAGGAAAATGTGAGGAAGATAATGGTTAGATACTTACTAAAGAGTTCTTCGAGTCAACAACAGATGTTTTGGAAAGTTTATAGCCTAAAATGATAGTATTTTACCTTGCACAACAGAGAAATTAAGGTATACGAAACTAACTGGAGTTCTGTCAAAATTTTAGAAGCCTCTGAGGAAAAGGTGAGGAATACAATGGTTAGATACTTACTATGGATTTCTGTGAGCCAGAATTTTTTTTATGGAAAGTATAGCACCTAAAATGGTAGCCTTTTACCCTGCACAACAACATATAAATTAAGTTCTACTAGACTGCATGGAGTAATCTTGATTTCAATTGCCGTGATGTCGCAGTCACAGAGGAAGAAAAATTTAATAGCCCTAGCCTTGTCCCATTGGATTTGTTCTCGTTCTCCTTCCTAAGAAAAATTCCCCTGGAGGCCTCTAAGATCCCCAATCTTGTCCCGTTGGATTTTTTCTGGTGCTCCTTCCTAAGAAAAATTCCCTTGTAGGCTACGAGAGTTCAAGGCCAAGAAGGTGAAGCAAAGGCACTCAATATGAATATTGAACTAGCCTGATTACTAGTTGATTCCAGGTGTAAAACTAAGGAAGTCCAGGTGTCTTAAAATTCTCACGGAGATGGAAAGTACAATACTCAACTTACCTTAGTTACCTTGCGTCGTTGCATCTTAAAAAAAATTCATTCGTATAACATTTAATGTTTTATTTTAATGCTAGCATTACTTTAGTAATTTCTAAATAAAAACTAGATCCATGAACATAACATATGGTTTTTGCATCCCTACCTCGGGAAGAGGCCAAAAGTACGATGAAATCAATTGGACTATGGAAAATACACAGCAAGAACATCGATGAGCCTAAAAACTTTAGGTTAATTGTACACCAACTAATTCTTATCACAACATTCTGATTACTATAGTCCAATGCTAGATGGAAGGGACTAATAAAATGATCAAGGCTTGTGTTGGAAGTTGGAATATAATTTAAATACTTATTAGCTTTGCTACAATATAGTTTAACTAATATTGTGTAGCTATTTCTCTATTAATGTTACATATAACTCATTAACGCTGCATATAACTCTATAAGTACATTTGCAGATTTCTCCCATCTATGGTAGCCATCCATCTACCTATCCTATCAAGGCCTATACTTGTGATACTCTTTCAATCACGTATAGTGGGTACGACACTACTAAACTTTTTGTTTTATCAATACTTGAGTGCATAGACTAATCCATATCACAACACTTAGTTAATGTTATTCTTCAAGTGTTCATCAATATGCAGCGGAAATAAACACAACTATAAACATGAATTCACCATACAAGTTGTTGGGAAAAATACTGAGAGGGGGGGGGGTGAATCAGTATTTACTGCATATTCAAAACTTTCACTTTTTCCTGCTTCTAAAATGAATACGCTACTTTCCTGAACCAGAATTGCGTATATACGCGGATACCCTTTACGAAACTCGCGTATACACAGATATCTATTTATGTCATTAATTCTTCACTTAAATCATTCCTTCATTTATTCATCAGATATTCAATAAGCAGTAAACATGTGCAGTAAGAACAGAATAAATCATCACACAAAGCATCACACATGAACACCAGGATTTTTAGGTGGAAACCCAAGTCGGGAGAAAACCACCGCTGCAGTTGCTCAGCCTTCAATATTTTATTATAGAGAAAACATCTTACAACATATGTCCTGGCGCAGACTTGACCAGCACGCAGGCACCCACCTGCGCTCGTTTACCAGCCTCTCCTGGAA
This sequence comes from Pinus albicaulis, assembly GCA_034641835.2. Taxonomy (NCBI): domain Eukaryota; kingdom Viridiplantae; phylum Streptophyta; class Pinopsida; order Pinales; family Pinaceae; genus Pinus; species Pinus albicaulis. The sequence continues at coordinate 865 of JAXQQM020073800.1, read as the reverse complement.
GGGAGCTACGACCCCCTGACTCGTTTACCAGCCTCACCTGGAAGGGAGCTACAACCCCCCGATCTCGTTCGGCCTCTCCTGGAAGGGGAGCTACAACCCCACGGCGAAGGCTACAACCCTCGAAACACCACCTTGGACCACGTTTCATCAATTTTTCACACTGGATCCAACCACTTCAATAGAACGCAACTTGCTGGCTACAATTCATCATATTTCCGGACCGAACCCTTTCCATACTTTTTAAGTACAAACATACGTCATCAACAGATACATATCAACACAGATCAGATAGCAGAACAGATCAGATATTTCAAACCCCTTGCTTCAGCAAACCCTAGTCTGCATACGCGCTTTTACTTCACTGATGTCGCGTATATACGCGCTTCCGTCCACAAAAACCAGCGTATACCACAGTGTATATTTTATTGCGCATACGCGCTTTCTCTTCGCTGAAGCCGCGTATATACGCGCTTCCTCCGCGGCGAAGTAGCGTATAGATCTTCAATCATTACAGAGCAGCATACTTCATCAGATCAGATATTCAGTTCAGATCTACCCTTTTGCTTCAGACAGATGTTCGCCTAGATGATCGCCTCATCACAGATCTAAGCCTTCCATAATCAGATCTAGCAAATACAAGAGCAATTCAGATCTAGATCCCCTTCTTCATCATTGGTGCATCAAACATTCGGATTTATCATTCAAGTGTAACCCTTTCCATTCAGATATACTTCAGAGAGAAGTATTCATTCAAGCTCAGACATCTTGCACCCACACTCATGATTTGCACAATGAATTTCTTCTCCTTATATAGGTTTATCCTTTTTCAATACCACGGGCCCCTTTTTCAATACCATGAGCCAAA
>JAXQQM020058520.1:0-42149 GCA_034641835.2 Pinus albicaulis | reverse complement strand
TCTATTTATTTACACTGCTGTGTAATAAAAATTACCACATATGCTTCACGGGCTTTTTAATACATATCATATATATTAAAACAAAACAAAACAAATAACTTTGAAACATAAAACAAAACTATTGTTTTTAAAACCTATGCGATGGAAAATAAAATTAAACCCCACCATCTTTTGTTAACATATAACATGTGGCCATATAATATATGTGGGCCCCTGCTGTGGTGATGTCAGCATTCCGAGAGGGTTCTTTCCTCCGCTGGCCTGCTCTGCCTGACCCCCTCGGACTTGGCTCTGCCGCCCTGTCTCTTGGGCAGTTGGAATTAATTCCAACATTACAGAAACCAGGATTCTGGTGGAATTGAGAGCAATAACTGTGTAACACAGAGTTGACCAATGTTCTTCTCGAATTGTAAGACCGACCAGGATCCCACAACAATGCAACAGATGGAGCATCCCCGTCCCAAGAGCGTGTTGTGCAACTATGGAGGAGCGTGATGTGAGTGAGCAGCGTGGTGTTGCTTGGAGGCAGTGTTTGGAAAAGCAGGTGGGGAGCGGCGAGATGGAGCATCGAGGAGCAAGATTTGAGTATTGCACCAGAAACATGAGAGTATCGGTCAATATCCTATTATTTTTATGCAGAGAATCCAAGTATGACTGCATGAGGGAATCGAATGAGGAGAGTGCAGTGGGAATTTGACAGACTGTAAAAATTCTGGTAGAAGGACAGAGAATATGGCAAGAATGGCGGAAGAGAGTTACATAACCTAAAAATGGAGTTGGCTCTGATACCATGTCAGGCGAGGAGGTAACTCCACAAAACTTAATTGATTTTTGCATTAAGGGTGCACACAAATATATACATGGAGGGAGAGACTCTTGGGATTCATCTCCAAGTGTCTTTTCATCTTCCACCTCTCCTTATTTTCTATTTACACTATTTTAAAATTTCACCCAATCCCTAAGATTAGGTGTTAATAGTCCGAAAATTTTATTTATGTAATCAAAGCTATATTGGAAAAACATTATGAATTCTTTCAAAACACACTCTCACTTGCAAAAATATAACTAATTTATCATATGTGCCTATTGAAAATAAAATAGAATTTGTATCTACATTAAACTTTATGGCAATAGCAACAAGGTTTCTAAAAAAATGAATTATATGTATATAATGATATAGCTTTGATCATTTGTTCAATGGCATGCCAGAAATTGTAAATATTTATACAAAAATATTTGTTGACTAGAGTTTCGCAATTATTTAGCTTGTGGTACTAAGCATTTGTGGTCTCATGCTAGCAAAAAAGACAAAAGGGGGATATATGTCAATGTGGTTAACGTATTTTTGTTGAAATGAGTTTTACCAAGTTCCATAAATTAAAAATATTATTGCAAATCCAGTTAGAACCCTTTGCAATTTGATTATACGAGAGTTTGTTTAAGTTTTTTTTTTTTGTCAATTTGGTACTACCTTGCTATTTTCTATTTATCTTCAAAAAGGCAGGTTACATTAGATAGAGTTTTGGTGGCCTCAACCTGCCCGGAGGAAACCAGGTCTGTTGGCCACCTTAATGCATTAAAATCCATCCAAAATTGATAGAGTTTTGTTTTGTTCTTCTATTTGCTGCACTTGCTAGTATTATATATTTATTTTATTTTTATATTATTGAAATAATATTAAGCAAAATATGATTATTTAATAATGTTTATTTTTTCGAGTTTTAATATTATTACTATCTTTATCTTCAAACTTTAAAAAAATGACATATTCCCATAACTCACACAGCTAAGAAAAAAATTTGTTTTTATTAGCAAAATGATATCTCAATAGAACAACATGATTTCATAATATGAACTAAAATCTATAACTATAGTCATTTACAATTATTGCCATTACAAATTCTATTACCATTACAAATTCAATTATTAAACTAAGTGGCAAATAACTTTAACTATGCAACCTTTTTTTATTTATATTGTTAAAAGAAATAATTGTGTAAATTGATATAAATTTATTTGTTTATATTTTTAAAATAAACAAAATAGATAAACTTATTTTGTAAACTTATTTGTTTATATTGATAGTTTGATATTGGTAAATGTTTTAAAGATCATCATGTATTCATGAAATAATTATAAATCATAATGCAATAAAAAAATTAATGTCTTTTTACTCACTTATTTAATCAAAAATATAAAATATTTATATTTATAAATTATAGGTGTCTATTCAAAATTAAAATAGAAAAATATATAAACTCTATCTATATTATGGCTTGCTTTTGAAGTGTTCACTACAAACATTAAGCTCAAAGAACAATAAACATATTCTCCAAACACTCGCAACATTATATATAAACTAACCATTCTTGATAAAAACTATATTCTTTATTGTATATAATAATCCCACAAAAATGATACATAATCGAATTTCATATCTAGATATTAGTCTTTGCACTCGCAACCATGATGCATTTCGAAATCGAAGTCATCATTGCTGCTGCTCATCATACTACAGATAAAACACCCTCCCCATGGATACCTGGGCAGAATACCTTTCCGCCACATCGACAGTGACTGCGTTCTAGACGCCTAATGCACCTATTCCTTCTGATTTCATTGACTTGTGGATCAGATATTCCCATCTCTGTGCTATATTCTTTAGGAGTTTGTGAAACTGAATCAACCAAAATGAGAGGCTTAATGGAGGGCTTAATGGAGATTGAGAGGTGCAAACTGGGTGGCAGCTGGGAACCTCCACTGATAATAGTATTAATGGGTATCAAGGGAAACCAATTATTGATTGTTAATGTGGGAGAAGCCAACAAATCTTTCCATGCTATTTCAACCCATCCCACCAATTTGGACGCTCTAAACATATTTCCCAGTACTCTAATTCCTCTACTTCTCTCCCTCAATTCAAACCTAACAAACTGCTTTTGCAATTCAAAAATAACATTACAATCTTCAATACTCACTCCGCACCCCAAGCGAAAAGTCTGTTTCCATTCGGGGTCTGCCTTTGCCATCACTTCCCTGGAATTCACTGCAATATTTTTATCCCCATCACCATTGCCATTGCTCAGATAATATCGAACAAACAGACTCTCTCTTCCCCCAGAAGGCTTAACTATGACATTTCTGGCTTCCAGAATCTCCAAATTCACCACCATGCACCGAATTAGCCTTCCACAGCCCTCCATTCTATTCGTGCCTGAGGCCAATTTTGTAGGCTAGCAAGAAACCTTCAGTAATAAAAACCAACACAAAAATGCTTTGAATTCCTCCTGCAGAAATTTCCAAAGCATTTGAAGTTCAGGGTATATATATATATATACATGGAAATGATCTGCATGCTAGGGTTTATCTTCATGATTTCAAAGGTGCACTGGGGTTCTCGAGAAAACTTTTGCAAGATAGGTATCCTTGAGAGATACAGTACTCTAGGTCGTATGAATACACTGCAACTCAAAAATTTATTTCATTGCTATCATCTATTGGTTCCTTGTTAAGATAGTGTGTGGCAACCATTGAATTGATCAAATGGGCAAGTAATTGAAGGGTTAAGTGGAGTAGGTGCCTGGCAGACTGGAAAAAGCGTCAAACTCTGTAATGGGGGAGATAATGCCAATATTTGTGGGCTCTTTGATGAGCCCACAAATGTGATACCACTATCCTACATGATCAGATTATATGATCCAACCTATCGTGATTGAAGAACGAATAGATTATACTTACCGGCTATTGTTCGACGAGCCTTCCACTTTCAATTTTTTGACTCAAAATCATCTCAACACCACTTTTAACCTAATGACAAGAAATGCATAATGGCCTTTCCTGACATAATACGTCAAAAGTTTGCACTAAAATGGGGATTCAGTGGATATCACGACGTTCATCTCCTCTGGAATATTATCATGAACTTAGTGGATATCATGTTCTTCGGGAAAAAAATAGAAAACACCTCAACTCCACTAGTAAAAAAAGGCTAAATAATGGCGGTCAATCAATGATGTGCTTTCGTGACTTACCACGACAAAAAGAAATGCACTCACATCAATTTTATTTCATGTCATGATTTCATCTCCTCCTATAAACATTTCGGTACTTTCATAAATTTAATTGATATTTGATCTTCATGATAAATACAAAATATACACCTAGTGGTTTATTTATTTATTCATTTTGAAGATGAAGTAAATTAATTCATTAGAAAAGCTTATGCAATTTAAAAGATTTATGTGATGGATCCTAAAGATAGATTTTTGAACAACTTTTTTTTAAGAAAAAATTAATTGGAATTTTAGTAAGGTAGGAAAAAACAAGTTACATTTGATGGACATTTACGAACACTCATAAGTGAGAAAGACAATTAAAAAATATTCAAGAACAATATTTGTTCCACCAACATATGCAGAGACCACTTCATGCTTGGGATAGCAATTCTTCCTTCCTCCCTCACAATGTCTTATAAAATAACGATGTAGAAAATGAAACCTTTTGGATCGCGCAAAGAGCATGTGTGACATACTGCAAAGTCGAAGCAAAGCCCTGATTTGATACCTCCATCGTCGAAGTTCACAAGAGTCTAAACAGGAAATAAAAGAAAAATCATCGATGATTTTTTTAGAGTCCCCATATATATTTATATAATGAAGCTCCCTTTCCCTTCCAAACCACGGTAAGCCCCATAGGACTATCATCTCTTCCATGGAGTTTGTACCGCTCCCCCCCTTCTAGTGCACTTTGTAACTAGTGTGTTCATCTATGTGCACCCATCAAAGTATCGCGCCAATAGTGTTATGCAAGGGCTTAAGAAACTTCTAGACAAGTCTCTGATGTGTTGTCTCCTGGTGCCATGTGCTCTAGCCATGAGATAACTTTCGCACAAATTTTGTATACATTAATCGAAACCCCATGGAAGATATAGTGGTTCCATGCTTTCCAAATATCCCAGAAGGTAAAAAATGGAATGAACGTTTGTAACCCCACATGAAAGGCACCCTGTCTCAAACAATATTCAATTGATAGAAAAACTCTTAAATTTAACCTGCAAGACAACAGTATCATAGACGAGACATGTAATAAAATACTACAGTGAATGAATAAATGTGTTACTAATTCATCACCCCCACAGCACATGAGGCACTAGAATAGTCCAAAAAAGTCGCATTTTCACAAATTGTCCCAAGTCAGTATGTTGTTCCGCCATACCGACTAGCAGAAAAGGATGACTTTTAAAGGTGCAGTCCAGATCTTTTGAAACCAATATTGTGGAGCATATTCAAAGTCCTGGTGGGTGATTTGCAGGTAGCAATCCACTACTACCACCATATCATTTTATAGTTTATCATCCCATGTAAGGGTGTCCCCACCATGATGACGACATAATCCCACGCCCTTGACCTGTTTATATATGAAATCCAAATCTGAGCCAATTGCCCAGTAAATCCAAGCTATGCAGCCTCCCTCTAAATTGAGTGTACCCCATGCCAACCACTAATCACGTGTTGCAAGAAAAATATTCCGCGTTGGTGCAGTGCCTCTAAGAAATCCTAGTGGACTCTATAATTTAAATCTAAACCCACAAAACTATGCAGTGCCTCTAAGAAATCCTAATGGACTCTATAATTTAAATCTAAACCCACAAAACTATTACTTCCAATATTTAATCTTATTTCTTGATCTCTAAATAACTCTACTCACAAAAAAAAAACCTATAAAACCAATTTTCAAAAGTGTAATTTAAAAAAATAATAAAACAGAAAAAATACAATTTATTTAAACTTTTGACTTATCTATCTATTTTTAATTATTTTATTTTTTAATTTTAATTTTTAATTATTTTATTTTTTAATTTAAAAAAAATAAGAATCTTAATTTTGAAAGATATAAATTCTATACTAATCATAAAACTAAATTTATTTAAAAATTCAAAAATCAATTTTAAATAATTAAAATATATATATTATCACATTCCAACAACCATTTAAGAATCCACCACCATCAAGCTAATTGCAACTTGATGGACACCGATCAGTCAAAATCGATTGAATATTTTAACCAAAAAAATTAGCATCCATATGATGGGCGGTGAAGCGATCATGGGCTGGCTAAGTTTTAACATATATTTATAGTTTACACATTATTAAATATTAAAATAATTAGATTTTAAATTAATAAAATAATTGGATCTTAAATTAATAAAATAAATAATGTTATATAAATTATTAATATATTTTTAGCCGTGGTTTCATTAGACTGTTTTTTTGTCCTGAAAATCATGGAAATTCCACTAAGATTTTAAGAAATTTCAGTAAGGATTTTTGTAAATCTATGTTATAACTATCAAACTTTAATATTTTGGGTGCTTTAGATGTTTTTGATGGTGCTGAATCCATTTCCACCATCAAAATCATGATTCAAACATTGTTACTATAAGATTTCTTAAATTTTTTTAGTCCAGATTTCCATCAATTTTAATCATCTAAACAATTCTTCCGTCTCCTTAAACAACTCCATATTTTTATAGTTGATTAATAAATATACAAAATTAAAGTATTCCTTGAAATAATTCACAAATTATCATATAGATGTTAATTTAAAAAACATACTAGATAACTTCGATCTTAAATTAATAGAACAACGAAATCTTAAATCAATAAAATTTATATAAATTAATTAAGAATACACAAAAATATTTAACCATTCACAATCCATAGCATATTTGACTGCTAAAGTTACAAAAAAAATCATTTGACATCACGATCTTCATTTCCTTTGTGAAAAAATAGCAAAATAAATTGTATAGGTAAGATTTAAAAAGAATGTACTTATCCCACGTTCAATCAAGTGTTGTCATGGGTCGGCTCAGTGTTACTCGTGTTTAACGTGTTTATATGGCTGAAATATATATCCATTTAAAAAACCCCCTCACTATTTTGGCTATGGAAGTTGTTGCAAAAGCAATAGGTGTTGGGACTAGTTGCTACTATAAAGTACTAGATTTATGGTTATATGAGAAAGTCGTAGCATTAGAATTTTGTGTAGAGACGGAATTTTATGTTTCTCGATGGCACTATTTTTTAATTAAAAATAGAATTTTATTTTATTGAAAATGAAGTGAGTGTTGTAAAATATTAAATGATGAATAGTATTGAATGATTCGAAATGCTTCGATAAAGTTTATTTGAATGTGATTATAATTGAAAGAATTCTATACAATTTTAAGATGGATCACAGAAACTAAAATTTGAAAAATATTTGTCATGATAAAATATACAGTGATTGTTTATCTTAGTTAGAAAGACTATTAAAGCATTGTTTTGTTTTTTACTAGGTGTCATAACATTTTGATTTTGTTCTCTATTAGATTTAGAATTTAGTTGAATTTATTGTTGATATTTTCTATGTAATCTATTTAACTATTTTGCATATTGAGAAAAATGATATTTATTTCACGATTTCTCTTCATAAAATCAGTGTTTTAAGTAGTATAAAACTAACGACACATACTAAAAAAGAAAAAAGTTAAAAAAATTAAAAAAAATATATTAATAATAATAATAATTGACCAACTCACTCATGCTCTCCAAAGGAACCTGACCCGTTAACATAGACGAAAGTTGCCTGAAAAGTCAAACTCTCACTAAAGGAGCGTTGACCCGTTAACACAGCCAAAAGCCGTCTTGAAAGGCTCCACGTTTTCTAAGGCTCCACTAAGTCAAGATGTTATCACAGTTAAAAGCTCCACGAAGTCGTACGAAGTCAAAAAAGGTCAAGGGCTCCTCGAAGACTTCAAACTAAAGATCAAAGGAAGAGACCTCCATTTAAAAAGTTCATGTTATTTTTTGAAGGGGTTCTTTTAAACTTCATAAACGAAAGGTACATAAAAAGGTTCTTAGTTTTTAAAAGGATTATTTTAAAAGCTTTTAAAATGAAAGGATTTGTTTTATTTATTTTTTTCTTGTGTCGGCCAAAATTTATTTTATATTATTATATCAAAATTTATCGTAGAGAACAGTATAGTTTAGGCAACTTAGAAGGCATGCGGTGTTTAGAAAGATTTGGGTGATCACCAAGGCATACGATGCTCTTGGTTATTATATGCACAAAATTATAAAACAACCATAACAACATTATCATCATGGAGGAGGGTGTTAAGGACCTCCCGGAGGAGCCGCGAAGATGCATCCCTGGTTGTGCATATCATGGGTCTCTAAAGCTCAGAGGTGGTCATGAGAGCGCTGCAGAAGACGACACGGACTCTCCAGAGCTTCACGGGTCTCATTCTGCAGGTGTTGAATAACATTAATGAAGGCCACGAGTTCATTACAATATTCATACTTTTGTTGACGCAAAGTGTTCAGGTTGAGCTGGATATTCTGGAGTTGGGCAGAAATTTATTCAAGGGTGGCCGAAGCCTCAACCTATCCTAGTGACTCAGCCAGAGATACTACCATGGCCGCCACCGAATGTTGACTCTCAGTGGATTCCGAGTGTGAACACGAGTCTCCAGATACCTGGCGATTCTCCATGCCACACCCAAGACCTTCGGGTCGAGCCTGGCCTCTCTCTCTCGGCATGAACTCGTCTAACACCCCCCACCCTTTGCCGGGTTGTGGGTCCAAGTCAACTCGGGCCCAACAGCCCCTAAAACCACTGCATCGTCCCCGCTACCTTAGCCAATTTTATCGTTGAACACCTCTTGAGAATTGTGAAGGAGAGTCACTATACCGCCACTAGCCGCAACGCCACCCTCAGGTGAGGTGAGAATTCACCACCTTCCGCAAATGCTAAACGCAGGAGAGTTGGAGTGCTCAGTAAGCCCAAGGAAAAACCACCCTGGGGCTTGGTCGGTGAAGGACTCTTCCTGCACAATCAACTGGATTTCTTCTGTCACCCAAGAAAAACACCAGAACCACCCTTCACCAGGCGCTCCCTCTGCCTATAAATCACCCTCACCACCTTCACCTGTCTCCCGGTGCAGCATGCTATTATCCATGTTAGGATCCCTCTCGGCATTCAAATGCCAGCCACAAGTTCCCGACTGCACTTGCACCCTCCTTGTCTCCTGTTGGCGATGCGGATGGGAGGTAGTTTATTCAGCACTCGTAGACGATGGTGAAGGTTGGTGATCCGGGTTTCACAAATGAGTAGATGTTGGCTATTATCAATGGTAGGATTCCTCTCGGCGTTCAAATGCCAGCCACAACTCCCGACTGCACTTGCACCCTCCTCATCTCCTATTGGTGACACTCAAGCCAAGGCTTGAGAGCCAACATCTGCTCATTTGTGAAACCCGGATCACCAACCTTCACCATCATCTATGAGTGCTGAATAAACTACCTCCCATCCGCTGCACGCTTATCATCTATCGATTCTGTCGTGGGTTCTCCTGCCCCAAGGATCATTACCTCTCGAGCGTGGGAGGTTAATGAGTCAGTTGATGCGTGGTTGGGAGCTTGTCTAGCCATAACTGTCTGATGCCCACTTGTCTCGGTGATTGGACACCCCCAACGGGAATTTTTATCACATTCCTTAATTAAAAGGGATTTGGTTTTTTTTTTAAATAAAGGGTTGATGCTCAAATTAATTGTGGGCTTTATAATATTTTTAAAAGGTGGTTTTAATTGAAACAACAAATTTCTTTATTATTTTATATTTTTTTTAAGAAGGCGTTGCAATTTTTTAAGGGAATTTTTTTTTGGAAAGAAGATTGTAAAAAATGTGCGCACATCTGCATTTAAAAAAAATGAATTCTTTCTTCACTTGCCACAAACCCCTATTTTTTTGGAAAAAAATTTGAGTTTTGGTCTTTAAGAATAAGACATTTCTGCGAGCCCAAGAATGTTGGGATACCTTTCCAAACAGTTATGTAGAGTTGACCCAAGAACAACTAGAAGCCATGAACAACAATCAGAGGAATTTTGTTGCAGAAATAAGAAAGAAAGAGAAAATAGTCAAATGTTGGAGGGCGGATATGTGAAGACGGGTTACACTTTTGTGAGAATCAGGGGCGGAAAATTTTTTTCGGCAATAGTTCGGTCGAACTTTCTAAAAAAATTCAGCTGAACTCGTGCTTCCGTTTAGATTGACGAGACACTGACGGCGTGGGCAAACAAAATTTTTGTCGGAGATGGGAAAACCGACAACAAAAGTTTGGCCGAACTTTGAGTTTAGCCGAACTTTTACTCTTAAAATAGTTCGGTCGAACTAGTTTCTATAAATAAATCATCCGCGAAGTTTATTTGTTTACCGCATTTTTGTGTGTCTGTTTGTTCGCACGTTTTTCTATCTGTGCTGCTGCTGGTCTGTTTGTTCGCACGTTTTTGTTTTTGCTGCTACTTTCGTTCGTTTTTTTGGTCTGCGGCGACCTCAAGCGACTTCAATACCAGGTATTTGTCCTGCTCTTTATTGAACATATTCAACATGCTCTTTATCTGTGTTAGTAGTTATGTACCTATGATCCTATAACTATCACGTATTACTAATAGTTGATAGAGTCATAGATTATAGAATAACAATAACCATTGATCTCTTAGAGGCTATGATTTGGTACCCTATAAGATTACATGAATAGGTTTGATTCGTTTTGTATGCTAGCCAGTTTCGTTTTGTATTGAGTTATAGGAATTTTTTCTTTCTTTGTAAACATTACTATGTAATTTCAAGATAGAAAGGAAGCAACTCAATGGTTATGAACGATAGTCGGTTCAAACTTTCCATTACTTAGAAAACCAAGTCATTACTAGAACCAAGGCTTTAACCCGAGCCAAACCAACATTTCTAGCAGCACGAGCTGAGTCCTTGTGCTAGTAGTTAAACCACCATAGATACACGCAATCTTGATAAATTATTTGAAGTAAGAGAGATTTCGTTATCACAACATTGTCGCCTCTACTTCTAGGTAGTCACAGAGGTCTAGCATGCAATAATTTCTTCTGTAAGTTGAAGCCAGTTGTTTACGTTTACTTATAGCTAGATTGAAGGCATCGTTGATTCCTGTCACGTAGGCTTGGGTGCTGCCTGTTGCTTCAGCTATAGGAGTGATGTTAGATGTATCATGTGAATGTCAAGATTTAAATATTTAACCGACGTAAATATCATATGCACTACAAAATTACCAAAATTAATACATCATTCTATGGAATTTTTGTTATTTTTTGTGAAGGTGAATAATTCATGCATGATAAATACCTCCAGATGTAATGAAATATCCATCCATATGTTTACATCATAAACCCAACATTGGACTTCAACTATACACAGTACATCATCATGACTAAATTACATATTTGTAGCCCCAAATTATGTGAAACACGGGAACAAGAGGCTCACAAAATATACAGTTAAAATTCATATTCTGAGCACTTTATTGGGAAAATATTCTATACTAGTATTTGATATGATGGAAACAAAGTTTGTTTTCTGGCAGGAATGGTAAACTGTACTTCTCCTCAATTGCCTTTAGTATAGTTTTAATATAATCTAATGCCTAGTCAGGATCATAAAAAAATGATATTCTGCTAGCATTCTTCAAGGGAAATTTCTACTTTGAAGGGCCTCTTTTTTCTGAGTTTAAGGGCAAGACATGGGTCAAAATAACCTCTTTACTATTTTGTAAACCTTTTAACATTGTCCAATCTACTAAGTTTTTTAAGTACTAAAACAAGGGCTAGCTTCCATGATGATCAGTAGTCGTGATTAGGTTCAGTAGTTGTGATTAGGTAGGTGTAGATATCGCTATGTTACCCTTTCTGTCATGTTTCCTTTCAACCATTTATTTTATAATGTAACTGATTTTTAGTATCATTTTCTGTCATTTATTCTATAATCTAACTAGTTTTTAATATTATGATAGTTGGATTCATTACATTCACTTTCATAATCTAGTTAAGATTCTAATTTCATATTATTTAGAGCTAATCATATCTTATTTTGAAATATAGTCTAGTTGTTATTTCACTAACATGGTAGCTATATTTACTCATCTCATTTCATATTTTGCTTTGTTTTCAGTAGTTGGGCATGCTTACTCCCTGTCCTAAAATTATTCTCTTATCATGAATTTTATTGCTTCTCGCTTGGATGTTGGTCCCGATCCTCAAGGCTCTTATTCCTAAAATCCACGATTAACCTATTCCTATTCCTAAAAACAAGGATATATTGGTAGGGACTTGCTGCTTCGCAACCTATCTTGTTTAAATTTGATTTGATTTGTGATGAAGTCATTTGATGATATTACGAAATGCATCAAACGTTGACGCTATCACTTTTATATGGGCTTAGTTTCAATCTCTTTCATGGTCCATTTCAATATAATCGTATAATTTCTATCAATCTGATCTCAAACTAGAAATCATGTAACTAAACTTCAAAAATTCTGGTTGATAGGTCATTTTTGAAACAACTACTTAATAGTTGGACCTAACGCACCCTTCCAACACTACAACACAAAGGAGGTTTTAAGACAAATTTTGGGTAAATTGTCTTCACTTGAGACAAAATAAAACTTGTGTATTGTCTTAAATATTGTGTTTAAGTGGGTGTCTCAAATTAAATTGTCTTAAAATGTTGTCTTTATAAAGACAATATATAACACAAGTGTTTTTGTATTCAGTCTCATTTTTTTCTCTCTAGAGACAATAGTTGGGACTAAAGACATATTGTATTTAAATAGACCATGTCTTTGATCCTAACTATTGTCTCTCTATAGACAATAAAAAATTACATTCAAAGACAATGCAACATCACTTTTGTCTCTTTAGACATAATATAAAATAATGAATCTAGAAAGATATCTCACCATTCAAATAAACCAATATCAAAAGTATTTAATTAAAAATAAATAAATAAATTCCCTAGGAAAAATCATAACTTTCATTAATAAATAATAAAATTTACATGTTGTATCTGCGATTTGCATATTCAAATCAGCTAGTAGATGTTTTTAGTTCATTACATCTCTGACATATTCAACAAAAATATGTTGTTTTAGATAGAAGGTATGATAGATATTACTATTTTATATTTACATATGGAAAATAAAAAGTGGTAAATACATAGTAAAAAAAAAAAAATATTTGCATGAAGTAGCCCAAAAAAGGCATAGTGTTGTGTATCATCTGCGGGTAAAAATTATGTTCCCACTTCCCTTTGTCTCTGAAAGTCTTCAAAAGGTCTATGGAATTATTTGTAGTATAGATGATCATTGTGCTCCTAGATCTCCCATTGTTCCCTCAATAAGGGCGCAGCCTCTTTGGATAAAAAAGAAGGATTTGCAGGGAAGAGAATTTCCCATTGAAATTTCATCCTCATTGTCAAAATTCCTCCTCCATTCGATGTTATGTTTACCCATAGGTTGAAAATCATCATAATTTGTAGTTTCTCCTTTATGTGATGTTCCACTATAGTTCCTCTTGACATGATGCCATGGAACCTCTAGATATATGCTCTAGTTAGATTTCTCTCTCCCATCTGTCATTTCTTCTTGAAGGAAGGTGGTCATTCATTAGGAGGGACTTTTACCATTTTGTAGTTATGATTTTGCTTATTAATTTGTGGGATACTAATATGAATCAAAGGGTGATCTAAATGATTGACTGATCTTCATTGTATTCTTGTTCCCTCACTTTACTTGGGAGGTTAGTCTTTAATCCTAGTCCAATGGGACCTCCTCTAAGGCCTTAGTATTATAATAAGGATAATACTATTGAGGCTCTAATTGAAGTAGGATGGCCATGATATTCCATACTTGTCACTTTCCATCATTCCCTCTATTCCATATCCATTCTTCGGGAAAGTAATCTTTGATCATGGAGATTGACACACTCATCCCCATCCTCATGTTTGGGCCAAATAAAATTGCACTAGAGTTTCATGCATCTAAATGAATGATGAAAGAAAAGAAAGCCACGATAAAGGAAAAATGAAAAATGAAAAAATGGTTGGGACAAAAATTAGTGTGTGGGAAAAATCCTAGTATGAGCTTTACCCCATAGCCATCACCTAATTCCTAGAGCACTTGATGCTCCACACATAAAAGGAGCCATGTATTGTTCCAACCTTAACAAGCAATAAACTGCCTCATCCTAAGGAATTATAAATGCTCAATCTCTCAAATGCAAGATTGGGCTCCTGAGCTATGCACCCATAACAAGAAAATATGATAAAATAGTAAAAGGCACACTAGAGGGTTGGAAAACGCAAGATAAGGAAAGGGAAAACTCATGCCTCCATGATTGCTTTATCTGTGTTAGTAGTTATGTACCTGTGATCCTGTCACTATCCTGTATTACTAATAGTTGATAGAGTCATAGATTAAGGAATAACAATAACCATTGATCTCTTAGAGGCTGTGATTTGGTACCCTATAAGATTGAACACTATGTATATATATGCTATCAGATTACATGAACGGGTTCGATTCCTGGTATGATTACCATTCATTATAGTGCTTCTATATTCACAATACAAGTAAGATTGAACATCATGTGATTACAGATTCAACTTATATAAAAGCTATAGTATAAGGAAATCTAGAAGTCCAAGCATAGTGATGGAAACATAAGCAATAGAGTAATTAGCCTAATCGGTGATATTGGTCTAATTCAATATATGGGGTTTATAGTCACACACATATCCTGTAATTCACTAGTATCTATTACTTATACCATAACGTTATGAAGATTATATGGAAATCATAGTGCTTAATACAGGTATCACTGTTTATAAATGTATCATTGTAATGCAAAGGGTTATTTTAGATTTATAACCATTCATAGTTCTACATGATGCTTATGATAGCTACTTGCTATTTTTTTTCTACTATTTACAGTTTGTATATAAGGGTGTAGTATCAGTCAACTTTGAAAAGATTATATTAGAAGCTTATGAAGCGGATCTGTTTGTTATATGTATGCAGTATTCAACATATTTGGCATGCTCTTTATCTGTGTTAGTAGTTATGTACTGTGATCCTGTAACTATCATGTATTACTAATAGTTTATATACTCATAGATTATGGAATAACATTTTACGGTAATACCATTACAGTTTACTCTATGTAAGTGTACACTAGTTCATTTGATTACTAGTATCATACCGAACCATGGAAGGGCCAAAAACCATATAGAAAGGGATAAAACTTTGTGCCCCAATGTTTCTGTAACCTGAACTAATCAACCTTAATATAACCTGAAATAATCAACTTGAACTAATCAACCTGAACTAATCAACTTAAACTTATACCTTCTGAGTTAGCCATGTTAACCTTAATATAACCTGAACTAATCAATGTGTTATTTTGTACCATGTGTTATTGTGTACCATGTAGCTAGAAATATTAAACTAGATATAAGTTTATGACAATTATGACATGTGTATTGTTTTTTCATCCTTGTGTTCTTTTTCATTATTATGTCTTTAGGTTTGGAGTAGGTGACACGAGTCCCTTTATCCCTCTATTATAAGTGGGTTATGGTTTGCTTGACAATTATGACAAGTGTATTGTTTTTTCATCCTTATGTTCTTTTTCATTATTATGTCTTTAGGTTTGGAGTAGGTGACACGATTCCCTTTATCCCTCTATTATAAGTGGGTTATGGTTTGCTTTGTCTCATTTTTATGGTATAGTGATTTGTGATCCAGAGAAAACTTTTTAGTAATTTCAACTTTAAAATTTTGATTTTTAACTAAGAAGTTAACATCTTTATGCTCACACATATTACCTTTGCTTTTTATTCTCTCTTACACACACACACACACATATATATATGAAGAGATGATCCCATTTTCTTAAATTTTATTCATAGATCAAATTTCATTTAAATACAAGATTTATCATAATGTACAATGATTCATTCCATATTATTTATAAATTTTTTCATTAAAAAATGAACCCTTTAAATGATGAACCTAGTTAATGCTTCTTCTTCATGAAGAAGACTACTTGATCTTTCAATTTGAATTTGATGATGGTCCTTTGTTATCTTTCTTGAGTACTTCAAATTATTGACACAATCATATGCTTCTTGTTACTCTTTCTATTCCTTCCTTATATTGTATTCTCCCCCTTAGATATTGTGTACTCTCCCATATAGATATTGCACTCAATTTTTATGGTCCTTAGTTATCTTTCTTGACTACTTCAAATTATCAAATTATTGACACAATCATATAGATATTGCACTCAATTTTGATGGTCCTTTGTTATCTTTCTTGAATACTTCAAATTATTGACACAATCATATGCTTTTAACTTAATATCTTGTAGAGCCCATTTCATCCAAAACACTCAAAAAGAAGTAACTACTATGTATTCCGCTTCTACTCTAGATAGAGAAAGTAACGACTCTTTCTTGCTTAACCATTAAACCAAAGACTCTTCTAAGTAGAATTATACATTGTCCACTTGTACTTTTCACAAGCCTAGTTGAATCTCTATATGTTGTCAATGTAAATTTCTCACAAGTAAATTTGTCAATGTAAATTTCTTAACTTCTACAAGTTTTATAGGCAGAGTCTGTAAAGGGCCAAGTAGCCTCTGGATCTCATCTTTTATGGAAGGTGACATATCTAGTAAATGCCCCTACAGTCAATCTCTGGAATAGATCTAAATAGAAGTTATTCATTTTAATATCCATAAAACACAACCACTTTAAGTTAAACTGTTTACATGCACGTCATTTCTCCCCACAAACTAAAGGCTTCCTCCCATTAATTTTAGATGTGAATTCTACCATAAAATTTTTAAGTCAAACTTTAAGATAAACCATGCACATGTCATTTGCAATAAATGTCAATTTAATATCTAAATTCACATATGTTTAGTGGTGTCATTGTTTCACTTCCAATATTATGTTGCTTACCTTGATGAACAGGTGGAACTCTGCTGGGAGGCCTCTCTGTTTTTTGACTCTTTGCTCATACTGTCAAAGGTCGTTATATGTTATATGGGCTATACTGTATAGTTATTAGACTACATATCTTCATATAGAACTTGAAAATAGTATGATGGAAACCAAACATAATAATTTATTAGGACATCACAACTTGCTAATCAGTTATTAGACTACATATCTTCATATAGAACTTGCAAATAGCATGATGGAAATGTGAACTTGCAAATAGTATGATGGAAATGTGGATCTCAAAGAAAAGTCATGATTAATTCTTCTAGAAACCAAACATAATAATGTATTAGGACATGCTCCTTTAACTTGAAAATAGTACATGGTCGAAATGTGGATCTCATGACTCTTCATGATTAATGCTTCTAGAAAACAAACATAATTTAATGTATTAGGACATAATTTAATGTATTAGGACATGCTCCTTTAGGCTTGGTGGAATTACCTTTGCTTTAATGATTAATGCTTCTAGAAACCAAACATAATTTAATGTATTAGGACATGTTCCTTTAGGCTTGGTGGAATTAATTTTTCTTTTTATTTCTCTCTTACACACACACACACACACACACACACACACACACATATATATATATATATATATTAAGAGATGATCCCATTTTATTTTTTATTCATAGATCAAATGTCATGTAAATACAAGATTTATCATAATGTACAATGATTCATTCCATATTATTCATAAATTCATAATGTACAATGATTCATTCCATATTATTCATAAATTTTTTCATTAAAAAATGAACCGTTTAAATGATGAACCTAGTTAATGCTTATTCTTCATGAAGAAGACTACTTGATCTTTCAATTTGAATTTGATGATGGTCAGGTTTGTTATCTTTCTTGACTACTTCAAATTATTGACACAATCATATGCTTCTTGTTACTATTTTTATTCCTTTCTTATATTGTATTCTCCCCCTTAGTTATTGTGTACTCTCCCACATAGATATTGCACTCAATTTTGATGGTCCTTTGTTATCTTTCTTGACTACTTCAAATTATCAAATTATTGACACAATCATATAGATATTGCATTCAATTTTGATGGTCCTTTGTTATCTTTCTTTACTTCAAATTATTGACACTTGATCATATAGATATCATATAGATATTGCACTCAATTTTGATGGTCCTTTGCTATATTTCTTGACTACTTCAAATTATTGACATAATCATATGCCTTTTGTTACTCTTTCTATTCCTTCCTTATATTTTTTCTCCCCCTAGATATTGTGTACTCTCCCACATAGATAAATTGCTCTCAATTTCAAAGGCTCTTCTTTTGAAGTCAAATATATTGTGTTCTCCCCCTTAGATATTGTGTACTCTTACCACATAGATATTGCGCTCAATTTCATAGGCTCTTTTTTTGAAGTCAAATAAGTGGCAATAATTTACAAGAACTATCCCTAATTTGTTTCTCACAATGTTCAAATGGTTCTCTAACAAGATAATTTACAAGAACAATTCCTAATTTTTTTCTCACATATTCAAATGCTTCTCTAACAAGATGCTTTGAAGGATCTACAACCTCCGATTGAAGGATGAAGGGCAAGGACCTTCAAAGTACAACCAAAGGTTGAGGGATCTACAACCAAAAGTTGAAGATCATTAAACCAAAGGTTTAATAATACAAACTTGAGTGATTCCATGGGTCCTCTATACCCTTCACATGGTAAAATTGGGATAGGTCTAGTTTTTACTTCTACAAGTTTTATACGCAGAGTCTGTAAAGGGCCAGCTAGCCTTTGCATCTCATCTTTTATGAAAGGTGACATATCTAGTAAATACCCCTACAGTCAATCCCTGGAATGGATCTAAATAGAAATTATTCATTTTAATATCCATAAAACACAACCACTTTAAGGTAAACATTGTACATCTCCCATTTCTCCCACAAACTAAAGGCTTCCTCTAATATCCATAAAACACAACCACTTTAAGGTAAAATGTGTACATGTTTCATTTCTCCCACAAACTAAAGGCTTCCTCCCATTAATTTTATATTTTAACTCTACCATAAACTTTTTAAGTCAAACTTTAAGATAAACAATGCACATGTCATTTACCTCATGATCTTGTGTCATTTCTCTCATGCATTTGCAATAAATGTTGATTTAATATATATATTTTTATTGAATTTGCTTTTTTTTTAGGGATAAGAAAACTATTAAATATGGTTGAAAAATGGAAATTATTCATAGAATTTTATTGCTATCCCAATCCAGGGAAAGTAGTGATTACATATGTGCTTTCCAATATTGTGACTAGCAAAGTCGTCTAAAGGAAAATGAATATATCGGGAAGAACAACAAAAAACGAGGCATATTATACTGGATTGATAGAAGGCTTGGGAACAACGATGAAGTATGGATCAAATGGAATTGTAGTTTTCACCAATTATGAACTTGTGTGCAACTAGATGAATGGTGTGTGCCAAGTTAAGAAGGAGAGGATAAAAGAACTGCATTGAATAGCAAACAATATTGTTAGCCAATTTCAATTTTTTAGTATAAGGCATTGTACAAATGTGAATAAGATGTTTGTTGATCTATTGTGCGGGGCAATGCCAATTCATGATTCATGTATCAAAGATGAATTAGAATTATACAGAGAAATTCCAATGCAAGATTCATCTCTCAAGGATGAATTGGTTTTGAAATGATCTTCTTCAAAATTTCAAGATTCATATCTCAAAGATGAATTAGTGTTGAGATGCTCTCCTTCAAAATTTATTGATGGAAATTGTAACATATCTTGGATATGTTTGTGTAGTGTACTTATAAATGTGTCTTTTTTAATGACCATGTGTTTTTTTCAATTATATACCAAGTGTGCTCCCACCACACCATGTAAAGTGCAACTTGGTGAACTTCACATTTGCAACAAGTGGTGAACTTCACATTTTTATAAAATGAAAATGCGGGGACTGCAACAACTTTTTATTTAAATGGAGTTTCACGCTTCTTTTTTAATGACCATGTGTTTTTTCAATTTTATACCAAGTGTGATTCCACCATGTAAAGCGTAATTTGGTGAACTTATCATTTTTATACTTTCTTTTTTTCTTAAATTGAGTTTCACACATTAATTATTGCTTTCAAAGTTGTGTTCTACATAATTTGTGTACACTAAATTACAAATTGATTTTCTGAAATCAATTTTGTGTAAATGTCCACCAATAGATATATATATCATGGAGGATGAATGACAAAGATTAACTGAATCCCATATGGTGGTTCAAGGATCGTGGGATGTTCACGGTATTTAAATATAATCTTAAATCTCCATACATATGTGTACATATGGAATTGATTTTTTATTAACTTTGTGAGTTAAATTAGCTGTTAATAAGTTTCATTTTTTAATTTTTATGAGCTAAGAGGAGAAGCGTCTCTACTCCATCCATGGTGTGTGCCCATGGTTCACCCAGTGGTGGTATGGTTCATGCAATTTAATGAATGAATATGTATATGTAATTATATGTACACATGAATGTATTTTTCAATTGATTATAAATTCATATTTGTTTATGAAGCTTCTCTCTCATCTCGAGAGGTTGCTGGTGGTTCATATCCACTTAGAGGGCCATCAATGAGTGGTAGCAGGTTGCGTGAAGGGGGTGATATTTATTCCCCCGAAGGCTAATTAACGACTGCTGGTGCTGGTTCTCAATAGGGTCATTTTGGGTCTAGTTCTCAGCAACATCGTTCTGGGTCTCAAGTTTAGTTTCATGGTGGAGAAGATGCAAACCAACCATGTCAAGGTTTCCATCAATTTCAATAATTTTTTCATTGAATTTGTACAAATTTTTTTACATGTGTTTTTTCTAATATATAAAATTTTATATATATTGATGTAGAGGCTGAAAATGTTCCAAATAGTGGTCAAAATAGACGCGAGGAAGACCGCTACATTCAAGAAGAAAGTTGTCTACCGAGCACAACTTATCCGGCCTACATTTCTGATATACCATGGGAAGCAAACATGGCACAATGCACCTTACAAAGGTGTGAAAAAATTCATGCAAAATTGCAGAGAGATCTCGTGGATTTGAATCTACCTTTTGAGCGTCGACAAAGCCTCGAAATAGTTACACATTCATTGGGTGAAATTGTAAATGTGTACAGAACTCTTGGGACAATGACTGATACAATTTTAGAAGTGATGAGAAAGAGAAAGGAAATAGTAATGGGTCAAGATAAATGGGAGGATGTAAAACAAAGAGTTACAAAAGATGTGGCGATGTCAATGTTTAATTTAAAGAAAGGGCCAAAAAGAAAAATGTTGAAGGTGCAATATTTCAAGCACCCAAATATAGCTTGCTATTTGTATGATAGGCACCTTGCAGCCTATGGAAGGCTCCCATGGAACGACGAGGTTCCTGTTTATTTTGCACAAATGTTTTACGAAATTTTTTTTTTGGGTATGAAACCCAACTACAATGACCTTTCGTCAGAATGTTTTGGTCTAGGGAAAGGACGATTGTATGACCGTAAGGGCGCTAAGTGAGATGTGGAGTTGCCTCGCCCTGGGCCCCCATTGGTGAGTCGACCTTTTTGGGCCAAAACTCTGTGGTCAGAGATGGATGTGACTTCTCAAATAAGTCGAGAAGAAAGGGATGTCATGATCGACAATGTTTACAGTGGATTAGGTGGAGTCGATGTTTGTTTAAATCGTCAAAGAGCACGTGAAAATGTACGTGCCAATTTTATGTATTGTACAGATGAAGAGATTGACAACATGAATGTTGAAGATCTCCAAATATATACAAAAAATTGTCACAATGGTTTTCAAGACCTAATTCTTCATGAGGAAGAGGGCACGGGAACGATATGTGTTAATGAGCTTAGGGTTTGAAATTATTTTAACATACATATACATGTGTACAATTTGTAATAAATACATCTATATGTACATGTATACATTTATTTTTATGTACATTAATCTAATAGAAATGTATCATTATATGTTAGGGACCTCTGGTTCAAACAATACAGATGGATCTCACCATCAAGATATGTTGGCAAATGTTAGTGTTTTTTAAGTGATATTTTAAAATAAATAATTGTGCACACATGTACATGTGTGTATATATAATGATAAAATGTTTTAATAGATTTCAATTCCATCCGATGTTTTTGGGATGGCGGTACCTTCTTCTTCCTTGGGAGATGTACCTTCTACTTCCTTAGGAGTTGAGCCACAAGTATGAACAATTTTTCACTTTTAAAATTTACGTTTAATAGTTTTATATATATATATATATATATATATATATATATATATATTCCACCTTAAAAAGTTCCATTAAAAATTGATATATATAGAGAGAGAGAGAGAGAGAGAGTTATTTTAAATTTTTTGAATTTAGGTTCCTATAGAAGATTTATTTAATCCACGACTCTAGCGACGGAGATAGGAACATCCACAACATTTGAACAAGTTGTCTTTAACTTTTTTTCAATATTATTGAAAATAAGTTTATATATGTACACGTGCATTTTCATTTGAAAGTTTTTAATATATATATATATATATATATATATATATATATATATATATATATATATATATGTATATTTAACTGTACATGTATATTGTACAGTTTACCGTTGCAGATGTTCCTATGGTGGCGGAACTTGTTCATCAAATGGAGAGGGAACCTCATGAGGTATTACATGATTTTTTTGTTATATTTTGTTTTTTACATGAAGTTCTAGATATATATTCTCACTCATTTTTAAAACATCAAATTTTAATGTTCAAGTACATGTGCATTGTGTATGTAGGTTTCCCATGATGCTTCACATGATTGGGCACGGATTGAGACCCTGATAGGAAAGACGCTAGATCCATCTCTATTTGATAGACATGATTTGTAAATTCCTACACACATCGATAGCTAGCCTGATGTCAGGTCCTCTTTAGCTTTTTCTCGATTATGGGCAGTCCATTTTCTGTTTTTTTTATTCATACCCCCTCTGGTGTTGGTTAGTTAGGCAACCCAGGAGACGAGTCTCGCTATGTATATTATGTTCATTATGTAAATCCTTTAATTTTGATTTAATGTTAAATGTTAAATGTTTTGATCTAAGTTTTGGATGGTTTCAATCTATATTTGGCCTAGATAGAAGACTCCCATGTGAATTATTGTTTTGATTGAATCAAAAAGAGTAAAGAAGTAGTTGTATATATGTAAATCCCTTTAATTTTGTTTTAATGTTATTTAAATGTTAAACGTTTTGATCTATGTTTTGGATGGTTTCAATCTACATTTGGCCTAGATGGAAGATACTCCTATTTGAAGTATTGTTTTGATATATTCAAAAATATTAAAGTAGTTATATGTAAATCCCTTTAATTTTGATTTAATGTTAAATGTTTCAAGATATAACATGTTAAATGTTTTGATTTAAGTTTTGGATGGTTTCAAGCTACATTTGGCCTAGATGGAAAACTCCCATGTGAAGTATTGTTTTGATTTAATCAAAAAGAGTAAAGAAGTAGTTATATGTAAATCCCTTTAATTTTGATTTAATGTTAAATGTTAAATGTTTTGATATAATGTTAAATGTTTTGATCTAAGTTTTGGATGGTTTCAATCTACATTTGGCTTAGATAGAAGACTCCTATGTGAAGTTTGTAAATTGTTTTGATTTAATCAAAAAAAATTTAAAACTCAAGTTTTGGATGGTTGAAATACACTTGGAATCTTAAGATTGCTTTTGATCTCTACATAGTCTTGTTTGAATGAAAAAATTTCCAATAGGAAGAACATAGTTTTTCAATGCAACTAACCATGTATCAATTGAGCTCTAATTGAAAATAGAGTTTAAAGAAGTAGATATATGTACAAATTATCCCTTTAATTTTTATTGGAAATATAAGTCTAGTACATATATGTTTGTTGAATTTGGGTCAATGTCATTAATGCACTCAAATAGGTAGCCTTGTTGATTTATAATTTGGTAAATTGATGACATTCAGTGAATTGCATTCTAGAACGTAAAACATATATCCGACCATTGGACAGACAAATTTTGTACTAGATTTTCAATCAGGAATAGAGATGTGGGTCAAATCCCACCAAAAGTCGGAGAAGTGCTCCGAGTCTCTTGTCTGAAAGGAATCTTCGTACAAAACTATACTGTGGATGATTTATTTACATTGCACGGATACTTTTTACCAGAAAAGCTCACAAGAAAAATTGGGCACATTCAGTTCGTGTATATATCCAATACGATTTTTCATCAATGCACATAGAAAAACTACTTTTAGTTAAAATTGCATTCTAGAACATATATATTGAGTACATTTAAATCATTTTTCATCAATGCACATAGTAAAACTACTTGAACAATTAATTTCATTCTAGAATGTATATATATCCAATATGTAAGTAACATTTTTCATCAATGCACATTGAACATATCCGACCATTGGACAAACAAATTTTGTACTAGATTTTCAATCAAGAATAGAGATGTGGGTCAAATCCCACCAAAAGTCGGAGAAGTGCTTCGAGTCTCTTCTCTAAAAGGAATCTTCATACAAAAATACTCTGCGGATGATTTATTTACATTGTGGATACTTTTTACCAGAAAATCCAACTAGTTTTTCATCAATGCACATAAGAAAAACTAGTTCCAGTTAATTACATTCTAGAACATATATATTGAGTACACGTGAATCATTTTTCATCAATGCACATAGTAAAACTACTTGAACAATTAATTTCATTCTAGAACATATATATATATATATATATATATATATATATATATATATATCCTTGATACATGTAACATTTTTCATCAATGCACATGTATATATCCTTGATACTTTCAGTTGATACTAGAGCACATGCACATGTACCAAAACAATTTGTACGTGCGAAAACACTTGCACAAATAAAATAAGTAGCTCAATTTTTAGTTTCAAGTGTACTGGAAGTTCTAAAACATATTTAATCCAAAGAGAATAAATTGTTGGGCAATTCAATCAAAAAAATTCCAATGGAATGCCATCTTCAATAATCCGTTCATGATCGGATTTTGACATTTTCCATTTCTTAATTTTCGTTTTTCTCTTTGATTGAACCTCTATCAACTTTATGCATGCTGCACACACCAAGTGACTATATTGACAACTTATGGAATCAGGTTCATAGTCTTCAAAGTAAACAAAGTCCCCACTTTGATTAGTTTGTCTGAAAAAATAACCTTTCAGTATAATAGATCCTTTGTCATATTGAAATCCGTGATCATTATAGTTTTCTAATAATTTCATTTTTCGTTCAGTGCAACGCATCAAATAATACTTAACATTTTCATCGTTGTCAATAGGTGTAATTACAAAAAAAACATCTCCTGCACAATAAAACAAACTTTTAAACAAAATTATACATATTTAAATTTATTTCTAGATCTTTAAATCATTAGAAAGCAATTCAATTGTTACCTTCTCTAACAAGATCAGCAACTCGATCACCATCGGATGATATTGTAGTTTCCTCTGATTTCATTTCTTCAAACATTGCAATAAACATTTTTCTCTTTGTATTTAGCTCTGTATGTTTCCAATCTTTTACATACATGTTGTTTTCACAAACGTCATTGGATTTTGTGTTGTTTATGCAAACATCACAAAAACAAGAATATTTTCTTTTATCCAATGCAAACACATTTCTGGACAACTTTGTTTTAATTGAATGCAATTTTCGAGTCCCTTTTATTGTTTCAACGTCATTTCCAATTGATCTATCTACGTCTTCGATCCAAGTATGCCAGAAAAACCTTTATATGGAAAATTAAAAGAAGAATTTGTAAATATGATATCAAAATACAATCAAAGATAATCATTGCATGATAAATGTATACGATGTTTAAAATTAGATTTCCAATAAAAATTAAATTGAATGTACCTTCGCACTTCCCTTGATGGGTTAGTCTCATGGCTTAGAGCAGTGATGCACCATTGAACAACTTCTTTAGCGTTCACAAGTTGGCTTGCAGAGGGGTTCATTTGATATCTTCGAAGTGCTCGTTTTATGCATGCTCTTGCACTGTCATGTTCTCCTTTTCCATGGCCAGTCTGAAAGAAATTCCAACAATGTTTAATGCAGGTTTTCTTATGAAGACAACACAACCAAAAGAATGATTGTGCAGATTTGAATTAACCTGCGCATCTGTCTGACCATATCCAATGTTCATTGAATGTTATTCCACGATTTTTCAAGGAATCATAAATTTTTCCAATACAATGTTGTACAAAATATGTATCATGTATACGATCGTCACTGATATAAAAGTGATATTCTTTAATGATATGTCGATTTTCACTCATGCTTTCTATATGATCGACGTTTTTTTCAGCATGTCTATATAGAATATGGACGAGCATGGAGACTTGGTCAGAATGATAGTATTCACTCTGAATTTATTTTTGTGGAACAAATGTGTAGTTTTCCGCAAAATCAATCACTGACAAAATGGTCCCTGGTGGAAAAAATTCACGAGATTTTTTGAATTGCAAGTCTTGCCATCGAGCTCTATGGGAATGCTTGGTGTATTTGTAAATTTCCGCCTCAAACTTTCTCAAAAAGTCTATCAGAAAAATTTCGTCTTCTAGTAATTCAATTCTTTTAACACTATTTGCACCTTGAATCGATGTATTGATATATTCATATCTCTTCCATTTCACTTTCATGTTGGACAATGATTGATCATTTATATCAATACGATATTTGTTTTGAAATTTAGTCAAATTTCTACAATCATCGCATTTTTTACCACCAACACATTTCTTTTTGTAAAATAGTTCATCGCTTTCTCTTTCACATAGAATTTGAGATATGAAATCACGGATAGTGGAAGGAGGAGGTGAATCTTTCCATAATGTTCTACCAAAATCAAGAAATGTGTCATAATATAACTCAAATTCCACATTATAACGGCAACAAGTGTCGCGTATGGTGATAGGTTTTACATACCATGGTTTTTGTTGAACAAAAGCACTGATTGAAACATGAATTTGACAATTCTCTTCTTTGAACTTGTTGAATAACTCTATCTGAGTGGTTTCCAAGAAATATTTTTCATGTTCTTCGTACTGATTTCGTGTTATTCTTCTTCGCATCACATGTCTTGCAATTGGCGAAGCATGCGAATTGTTCTTCCAATATTCATATATTATTTTTTTAACATTTTCTCCAAGTCTATCTTTGTATGGTTGTCTACAAATAGCTCTCCAACAAGCGAGTTCATCATTTACATCTACTTGCAGCCGAAATTTCCGATGTTTGTGCAAAGTTTTTCGCGAGGTTCCTAATGCTCGTGCCATAGATGTTACCAAACGATTCTCTTTAGTACTTGATGAAACCATTGCCATATGTATTCCTCTACGTACAATTGAAACATTTTTATCTCTAGATCTCTTAATTGAATTTATAGTACTACTTATATTTTGTATCACATTTTCCTTCATTTTTTTTAATCTTTGGTTGATTTTCAAATACCCAGTAGTTTTGTAGCTTCTTTTATTTTCCTTAAAGATAAGAGACCTTTCAACATTTGAGCTTGAACTGTCACCCGCTCATTTAAGAAATAATTTTAAAAAATGCAGTTAACACGATATCGTATAACATGGTCAGGTTTTTTCTCTCCATATGTGTCAGTGTCAACATTTTCTAACATCTCATCATCGACATTGATTTCATCTGTACATATTCGAAAAAATAGTACATAATAAGCTTACATATGAACAATAAATAACTAAATTAATAAATATATGTATAATTTCAATAATACGTGCATGTGTTCAATATATATATATATATATATATATATATATACCTTGTGATTCAATTTCTTCATTTGAATTTCTTTCAATATTTTCACCATCTTCAATCATTGGTTCAATATCTCTTTCACTTTCTCTTTCAAAATTTTGTATCTCATCATCAATGTTTTGAGGAATATCTCTGTCTGTTTACATTAAACAAAATATTTTTCAAATTAGTTCATGAAATAAAAATTAAGCTTCACATTTTACACTAGGAAAATTTTAAATATATCAATAGATCATAATATTTACATTTACATACCTGCTTCAATTTCTTCTTGAGGTTGATTTTCCCCTTCAATATTTGAGAGGGCTTCTATCTTTCTTTTGCGAGATTGTCTCGTCTCTTCTCTACGTTCCTCAGGGTCTCTTTTTCGATCATATTTTCTTGCACAAGTCCTTTGATTTCCCATGATAATAGAGTATGAAGTTCAAAAATATAGACAATAACTCAATTATAAAAAGCATCACAAAATATTTAATTAAAAAAAAAAAAAACATTTTAAATTTTTTGCAAAAAATACATACTCCAATCCAAAACACTTACTTTAAAAAATTCGAGAAAAAAATGTCTTATAAAAATGAAACGAAGCTCAAAATATTTACTTCAACTCAAAACACGTACTCTAAAAAAATGTCACTTCAAAAAATGCCTTCAACTTAAAAAAAATGTCACTTTAAAAAATACTTTCAGAAAATGTCTTTTTAAAATTAAACCCAACTCCATACTTTCAAAAAAAATGAAACACAAAAAACATCCAAAAAAATGTATTACATACCTCCAAGAAATGTCCTTTGAGTCCTTTGAATTTACATCCAAGAAAATTCTTTAAAACCAAAACAATTATTTGCAAAATCAGATCGTCTCCAAGAATTCGAAATTAAGCACAAATCCATACTTTAAAAAAAATGAAAAAAAAAACATCCAAAAAATATATCACATACCTCCAAGAAATGTCCTTTGAATGTACGTCCAAGAAAATTCTTTAAACCCAAAACAATTTTTTCAAAAATCAAACCGTCTCAAAGAAATGTCCTTAAACCCAAAACAATTCTTTGCAAAATTGGTCTGCCTCCAAGAAATGCCCTTAAACTCAAACCTCCAAGAAAAGTCTTTAAACCCAAACCAAGACCTTTATAAAATTAGATCAAATGTGTGAAATGTGCGAAAATTATGAATGATTTCGCGGCAATCTATATTGCCGCGAAATGTGTTTTAGGAGGGGCACCGCGAAATTTTCCGGCCGACGGAAAATTAGATTACAGTTCTACCGAACTTTGATTAAAAGTTCAGGCAAACTTCGATTAATAGTTCGGCCGAACTATTAAGTCGTTAGATTTAATGGGCCATCAGCACAAAAAATAGTTCGGCCGAACTTTTAATCAAATTTCAGCCGAACTAGCGCATCACCAGTCACGCAGTTTGACGTTTCTGCAACTTTGGACTGATTAAACTCCATGAAACATTCTGAATTAGCTGTCGGAACCAAGACAAGCATTTTCATAATTGAATCTACTTTCAGGAAATATAACTTTTATGGAATTTCATAAACATTCACTAATTTTAATTAATTTTTTAATAAAATGGGTGCAAACAATTTCTGAGGGTCATTGTGATTCAGTGAAATCAAAATTCTGTATCTCCCAAAATACATTGTAAAAAAAATTGAAAAAATTATGGAGCATTACATTGGTCCGTCGTCTCTAATGGGTAGCTTTTAGATTTTTAGTTTATAACTTATATGTTTAGAAATTTGTTGTGTCGCGAAACATATCTAAAATATGTAGTTTTTTCATATTGGACCAGTTCAAAAAATTATAGTAATTATGATATGCATCCATTGGGTTTGTAAATATGACAAAACCGAAGTAGACTCTATCTTGATTGTTGTAACACATTTTGTTTTCTCAAAAACACAAATTTTCAATGAATACAACATTGCGTATTAACATGACTTCTTATGAATCCTTTGATTGTTAAGAAATACACACTCAAAGAAACGCTAAGTTGACATATCAAATATGCATAAAAAAATTTCAAAAAATAAGTAATAGAAAGCTAATAAAATTTCTGACAACTTTTATTTTTATCATAAAATGAAATTCTAAACAGAAAAATTGTTATAGTTTGCAGAAAGTTGAAGAATCGAAAAAAATGAAATTTTTTTCTCAAAAAAAGGCAAAAAGTGTAAACCAACTTCACATTTTCACTGTTCTAGGAGTCATGTAACGAAGTAGCCCATATTAATTGGGATGGCTTGAGAGGCTTGGATGTATGGAGAAACATTCTTGATTATTAAAGGTTTCCAATCCCTTGCCCCGTGGAGGTTTCCTTGACACATTGTCAAAATTTTACCATGTAAATCTTGTGTTTACTTGTGTATGTGTATTTAAGTTTCCATTCAGTTTCTCGTAATATTTCTCTTGTTTAATAAACTTCTGAGACCAACAAGTGGTATCAGAGCAAGAGAACAATCGAAAAGAGTCTGTTGCTAGTGAGAAATAAAATTCTGCTGCTAGTGAGAAAGAAGTTCAAAGGCTTCCCACCGAAAATTCTTAAGAGGTCGCTCGAGAGCGTTGTCTGTCCAGCCAGAGGCAATTCATGCCAATAATAAAGCCACAAAGGAAAAAACGTCGTTGCAGCCAATTCATGCATAAGAGGACAAAGGAAAGAACGTCGTTGCAACCAATCAAGGAAGGCCAGTGCAGAGACAACTAAACATCGTTTCAGCCAACTCATTGTGCAGAAAAAGTGTAGTCGTGAGCAGAGAAGATGACTCCACAAGATCGTTGATGAGGAAGAACTTCAGAGAGGGTTTGAAGTCGAGCCATCATGCAGAACAAAAAGAATCTTCCAATCGAAAAAGGAAGTCATCGTTCGTTGTGCTAGAGGCAATTTTCAAGAGCCTGTTCGAAGAGGACGGAGAGGACAGAGCAGTCGTTAAGGAGACTTTCAAAGCAGACTTGCCATTCTGATCCTGCCCACTCAAAGATCCCTATTGCAGTGTTGAGCCTCACAATTGTTTTTTAAACGTTGAGCCATAGAAATGCTATGACCGGGAAGAGCAGGCGCAATTGAAAAAATTAGGCCACTCTGTAAGTTGTTCAGTCTTAAGATATTTCAGGTACAAATTTTTCTTTTTAATATCACTATTTTTCGAGTTATTAAAATTTTTAAGAAAAGCAGACTTGGTTTTTTGAAGAGGGAATTGAAGAGGTTTTTTTGTGAAAATTTTTGGTGGAAATTCTGGAAGTATGAATAGGGTTTAAAGAAAAATTCTAGAAACTTGAAGAGGTTTTTTGTGAAATTTTTTGGTGGAAATTATATTTGAAGAAAAATTCTGGAAATTCTTCTTTTCTTTGACCAATCTCAACATTTTTTAAATTTGTAAGATTTTGTTTTAAAAGAAGTTTATTAATTAAGGAGTAGAAATTGAAAGAAGAAAGAGAAACCCTAATTGTAAGAAGGGAAACCTGATTTTTTTTAAAGAAACCCTAGAAACAAGATTTGTAGGAAGAAATGGAAAAAATGACGAATGTTAAATTCGAGGTGGAGAAGTTCATTGACAAGAACAATTTTTCGTTATGGAAACTGAAAGTTAGGGATTTGTTGGTGCAACAAGGATTGCACAAAGCATTAGACATGGTGAAGAAGAAACCTATTGGGATGACATATTTGGAATGGGAGGAATTGGATGCCCGAGCTCTCACTACCATCAGGTTATGCCTAGCGGATGAAGTTATCTTCAATATTGTTGAAGAGAAAACAACTATAGGTTTGTGGGAAAAAATGGAAACGTTGTATATGACCAAATCATTAACCAACAAAATATATTTGAAAAGACAATTGTACAGTCTTTGGATGGAGGGTACAAAAATTGTAGAATATTTAAATGTTTTTAATACGCTTATTTTCTAATTGATAGATATAGAAGTTAAAATTTAGGAAGAAGACAAAGTTATTACCTTGTGTTCTCTTCCCGAGTCATGGGACCACTTCGTAACTTTAGTTAGTTTGAGCACTACTAAGTCTTTGAAATTTGAATCAGTTGTGGGAGCTTTGTTATCTGAAGAAGTATAGAAGAAATCTAGTATTGAAACAACTGCACCAAAAGCCATGGTAGCTAGAGGCCGGTCAAAGGAAAGAGGGGAGAAAAAGAGGGGTTCTTCCAGAGAAAAATCAAAGGGCAAGAAGTGTAAAGCCAAATGCTAGTACTGCAACAAAATTGGACACCTCAAGAAGGATTGTTGGAAACAGAAGGAGTCTGAAAACCAAAAGAAAGAAATGTAAAGCCAAATGATGGTACTGCAACAAAATTGGACACCTCAAGAAGGATTTTTGAAAAAAGGAGGAGTTTGAAAACCAAAAGAAAGAAGGAAATCAAGGTTATTTAGGTATGGTTGATGAAGTTTTATATGTTCAAGTAGGAATAGTAGATGGAGCTTTACCTATTTGTAATGTCTCTCAGAATTTTGAAAATTGGTTGTTAGACTCTGGTGCTTCTCATCATATGAGTCTACATAGAAATTGGTTTACATATGAAGTTGTGAATGGTAGTTTTGTGTTTATGGGAAATAATGTATCTTGTCAGACTGTTGGGATGGGAAATGTAAAAATTAAGATGTATGATGATACAATTAGAACATTAACTGATGTTAGGCATGTACCTGAATTGAGAAAAAAATTGATCTCTTTGGGAGTATTGGACTTAGATGGTTACAAGTTTACAGGTCAGAATGGAGTGATGAAAGTCTCAAAAGGCGCCCTGGTTGTTATGAAGGAAGAAAAGGTTGGATATCTTTACAAACTTAAAGGAAGTACTCAAGTCAGCGAGGCAGCTATTGTATTAGAGAAAGTAGAATAAGGTACTCGCATATGGCATCAGCGGCTGGGTCACATGAGCGAGAAAGGTCTTGAGGTACTGATGAACCGAAAATTGCTTCCTGATTTGAAATCCTTGAAATTGGATTTTTGTAAACATTGTATGTATGGAAAACAATGTAAACTTAGATTTAAAACTAGAAGTCATAATAGTAAAGAAATTTTGGACTATATCCATTATGATCTTTGGGGACCATCTCCTACTGTGTCTTATGGAGGTGCATTATATTACTTAACATTTATTGATGATTTCTCCCAGAAAGTTTGGGTTTATATGTTGATAAAAAAAAGTTGATGTATTTAATGTTTTTAAACAATTTAAAGTTATGGTGGAAAAGAAAATAAGAAAATCATTAAATGTTTAAGAACTTACAATGGTGGTGAATTTACTTCTTTAGAATTTGAACAATATTGTAAGGATGAAGGGATTGCCAGGCATAAAACTGTTGTTTATACTCAGCAAAATGGCGTTGTTGAACGTAGGAATCAAACTCTTATGGAAAGATCCAGAAGCATGATCAACAATGTTAACCTACCAAAGCAGTTGTGGGCAGAAGCAATATCTATTGCTTGTTATTTAGTTAACAAATCAGCTTCTGTTGCCATAAATTGCAAAATTCCTGAAGAAGTTTGGTCAAGTAAGTCTTGTGATCCTTCACATTTAAGGATTTTTGGTCATGATACCTATGTTCTTATTCATAGGAATCGACGCTCAAAGTTAGATCCAAAATCTAAATGTTACGTCTTTGTTGGGTATGATTATGTAGTGAAAGGATACAAGTTATGGGATCCTTCTTCACAGAAGATAGTCATTAGTAGAGATGTAACATTTGATGAATCTTCTCTTCTAAAATCAGATATTGAAAAAGTTGAACAAGAACAGATACCGCTGAATCAACAAATTCAGTTGGAGGCTAAACCTTTTCCAGAAAGTCGAAAGGAAGGATATATTTTTGAAGAAAAAAGTGAAGAAGAAGAAGCAAAGGAAACTGTAGAAGTTCCATAACCAATTCAACAACCAATCACTGTAAGAAGGATTACAAGGGAAAGAAGAACACCCAAAAGGTATGAAGATTCAACTTCATCTATTGCATTGATTTCTAAAGATGGGGAACCTTCTTGTTATTAGGAAGCAGTGGATGATGCAGATAGTGAAAAATGGAAAAAGGCTATGGAATGAGAAATGGATTCCCTAGCCAAGAATAAAACATGGGATCTTGTAGAACTTCCAGAGGGGAGAAGAGTTGTTGGGTGCAAATGGGTCTTCAAGTTGAAACAGAAATTTGATGGAAGTATCAAAAGGTATAAGGTGAGGCTGGTTGCAAAAGGGTATTCTCAGGTTGAAGGTATTGATTTTCATGAGATTTTTTCATCAGTCATAGAACTTGTTTCTATTTGTATTGTGTTAGCACTAACTGCATTACTTGACCTTGAGTTAGAAGAGTTAGATGTTAAAACAACTTTTCTTCATGGTGATTTGGATTAAGAGATATATATGGAACAACTAGAAGGTTTTGTACAAGGTTGCAACAGAAGATTAGTTTGCAAGCTCACAAAATCATTTTATGGCCTGAGGCAGTCTCCCAGGCAATTGTACTAGAAGTTTTACTCCTTCATGGTAAGTCAGAATTTTATTAGAAGTGAGTATGATCATTATGTATACTTCAAAAGTTTCAATGGCATATTCATTATCTTGGTTTTGTATGTTGACGATATGCTTATTGCAAGCAAAAGCATGGAATAAATCAACAAGTTAAAGGCTCAGCTCTCTAGGACATTTGATACAAAGGATCTTGGAGTGGAAAAAAATATCTTGGACATGGAGATACACAGAGACAGGAAGAATGGTAAAGATTTGGTTATCACAACATAAGTATGTGGAGAAAGTACTTGAAAAGTTAGGTATGAACAATGTGAAACTTGTAATGTTCCATTAGCTTCCCATTTTAAGCTTTCTTCGGTTTTGAGTCGTAGAACTACTGAAGAAAAAAATTATATGTCTCGTGTACCATATGCAAATGTGGTAGGCAACTTAATGTATGCGATGGTAACTACAAGACCTGAAATTTCACATGCAGTTGGAGTTGTTAGCAGGTTCATGGCAAATCCAGGGGAAGAACATTGACGAGCAGTGAAATGGGTGCTTCGGTATTTGAGAGGTGCACGTGACCATTGCATCATCTTTAATGGTAGTGAAGGATCAATTTGTGGAAATGTGGATGTTAATTATGCAGGTGCTTTGGACAAAAGGAGATCTACTACATGTTATGTTTTTACTCTTGCGGGTGGAGCAATCAATTGGATGTCAAAGCTTTAAGAAATTGTTGCTTTGTCCACTACTGAAGCAACTATATACTCTGCTTCAGATGCCTATAAAGAGACAATATGGTTAAAAGGTCTAATTTATGAGATTGGAAGGATGTAGGACAAAGTGAATGTGTTCTGTGACAGTCATAGTGCTATTCATTTGGCTACAAATCCAACTTATCACAGCAAGACCAAGCACATTGATGTAAGGTATTACTTTGTGAGACATGTGATCGATGGAGGCAAATTAGCTCTGAAGAAGGTCCATACACAGGAGAATCGTGCAGACATATTCATGAAGCCAATTATAGTAGAGAAGTTGTGATGGTGTCTGGCTTCTCTTGGCTTGCAGAAGAGATAATGAATGGGCATGGGAAAGGGATTAGGAAAATTGTTGTCAAGGTGGAGTTTGTTGAAATGTGACAACAAATTAAGTAATTAATGTAATTATGGGTAAATTTGGTTCTTTACCAGTTAATCAGTTGTATAACGAGGAGGATTTTGTGTAACGAAGTAGCCCATATTAATTGGGATGGCCCGAGAGGCTTGGATTTATGTAGACTCATTCTTGATTAATAAAGGTTTCCAATCCCTTGCCCTGTGGAGGTTTCCTTGACACACTATCAAGGTTTTACCACGTAAATTTTGTGTTTATTTGTGTATGTGTATTTCAGTTTCCATTCAATTTTTCGTGATATTTTTTTTTGTTTAATAAACTCATGAGACCAACAACCTCTAGGATTTACTCAACCTATTATAGTTTTGTGGAGTGCCTCTTAGCCACTAGCAAGCATCGGCTGGTTTATACTTCTGGAAAGTTTGGAGTGTTTTTAATTCTAATGTTTCCACCAATTAATTGATGTCTTGATACCAAGCTTGAATACCGACTTAGGGATTAATTTTTTTTGTTCCTTTGGAGAATGGTCTTCTCCTTATTGCACATGTTGAATTTACTTGACCTCATCCCATGGCACTTGGTCCCTCAATTGTGAGGAGAAAAAGTCAGATGTTTTCAAGTTCTTTTTAAAAGGTTATGACTAGAAATGGGGTGTCAACCAACTCTTTTTGCTTTAAAATAGAAATTCGATTTTAAAAGAGAGACACTCCATTCCTACATGATACTTTTTAGTCATATAATTTCCCAGTATTTATATTAACTGACAAACATATGTTATACAGTAACTAATTAACATATATTATATAATAACTAAACCATGTATACATTTTCATAGAAAATGAGTTTTGACTTTTATATTATTAATACCATTATAAATTCATCTTAAGTAGGGATCTAGCATGAGCCGAGATGGATCAAATTCCAATATATATTATATAATAACTAAATCCATGTATACATTTGCATAGAAATTGAGTCTTGACTTTTATATTATTAATACCAGTATAAATTCATCTTAAGCAGAGATCTAACATGAGCCGAGATGGATCAAATTCCTTTACGGGTAACTAAATCCATGTATACATTTGCATAGAAAGCGAGTTTTTACTTTTATATTATTAATACTAGTATAAATTCATCTTAAGCAGGGATCTAACATGAGTCGAGATGGATCAAATTTCAATATATATTATATAATAACTAAATCCATGTATACATTTGCATAGAAAGTGAGTTTTGGCTTTTATATTCTTAATACCAGTATAAATTCATCTTTAGCAGGGATCTAACATGAGGTGAGATGGATCAAATTCCTCAACAGAAAAAATTCTTCAGAGTGCAAAATACAATGTGTAATTTTTTATTGTTTGAAATGTATTTTTGAATGCTATTGAGACCACTTCAAATGTTTTAACCATAGAAACTTATTTTTTCTTTTATATATAGATATATCTGAAGTTGATATCAACATCATAGATCTTCAAATAGTTTATTTAAATCTTTCCTTGAAATATTTTTGAAAAGTATAAAGTTTAAACATCTTACTCACACATTTTTTTTACTTTTAATTAATTTACATGAAATTACTTTACATGCATAGCATATTCATTTTTATTTTATTTTAGCCATTATTTTTCTATTTAGAGTGTATTTTATTTTATTTTAAGAGGGACCTGTGTCAACTTCAAGTTGAGCACGAACATACTTACACATCCCCTCATATTGAGTTGTAGAATGAGCCTCTAAGCACAATGGGCCTTTAGACTCAATAACTAACCTATATATAGATACATATTTGGTTACAAGTAAAAAATTAATATTAATATAATGTACTATTATAATATACATGTGTCCATAAATGTGGAAAGAAAAAAATAATATTAATATAATGTACCATTCCCTATGGGGAGTTATTTTTATTTATTTATTTAACCAATTAAATCACTTATATAATATATTGTTAATATATTTTTTAATGTAGTATATTATTAAGTGGGATATATATTATTATTTGTTAAAGGCATGATAAATTAAAAATTTTATTATTATTTTAAATGACCTTTTAGTAATTTTAAATTAATCTAGTTAAGATGGCCATGTGATGTAACTTAATTTTTTAAGTGTCTTTTAACCATTTCCTCTTAAGTTAAGCTTATCAAAAGAATTTTGAAAGAAAATTGATTTTAAATTTATTAATTTTTACTTCCCATGATGTAACCATTTATATGTAATATTACATAGAGTTATATATTGATTTGTATATGTTAGAATTTTACATTATAAGGTTGTTTTTCTTTTTACATAGAAATTAGTTTAGTTATATAAATTAAAAAGTTGGTAAATGTCGATAGACATCGATTGTGTGATATTCAAATTACTTTATAATACATTTCACATTGATAAAACTAAAAAAGAAAATCATTAAATATGAAATTATAACTTTATTTTTAAATATTATTATTATTATTATTAACAAAAAGAATTAATATATAAGTTAAATATGTATACATGTCAAAAAAAACTTGGAACAAGATTCTTATCCTTGGAGATTTATCCCTAGTTTATGATGGAGATTCTTAATTTGTAAATAGGCTTTATTACAATACCACAGACTAATACCATGGCTTATGAATACCACATGTCTAAAAAACCACAATTCATTTCATATGACACTTGTTCTTATGACATTTATTTTATTTAATCAATTTAATTTAAACAACAAAAATGACATAACTACTTGGAGATAAATCTCAACCTTTGATTTTTGTATATTACTAAGAATATTATAGAATATTTTGTGGAGGTTAAATCTCTACCATCCACCTAATAATTATTGATAATTAAATTAAAATTCTGGAAGCCCTATTCCAAAATAGACATACTTATCAACATAAATAGATTGAAATCATAATGGTTTCATTATTCGTGGAAATATAATGTTTTTTCCATATTGGAGTCATAAAAGTAATCACGAGCAATAATGAGCAAAGTTACAACAATTTTAAGTTGCAATTTTGTTTGGCCTCACAACCCTTGCAAAAAAAGGAGATTGACTAGTTATAGTACCCAACATCATTATAATACACTGTTTTTTTCTATGTGGTTCATGGAACCTAGAGATCGGTGAAAACTATGTCTATGGAATTTTTTTATCACAACCCTTGCAAAAGAAGGAGATTGACAAGCTATAGTACTCATCATCATTATAATACCTTTTTTTTCTTTATATTAATTATGTGGTTCATGGAACCTCGAGATCGATGAAAACGATGTCCATGTAAGATTTGCACTAGGTAGATCCACCTGAAGGGACTACTTCATGTTGACTCAACCACAGAGCCTGACCTCGACGGTGTTGAGATAATTGAACCCATAACCTCTCAATAGCAAAAGTGCACTAACAACAAGGACTTAACCAATTGTGCTAACCCTTGAGGTTCATTATAGTACCTTGTTATTTGGTGTTCTTAGTATTTTTGGTCCTTTCGTTGTTATTTTTCTAAGTTTAGTGATATTTTTATACTATTATCCCTTATTATTGTAATATAGTATTACTTGTGCACTATTGTGTTTATATTATCAATATTACATTATTTTTTATTTTTGTTATTTGTTTCGTGATATTATTTCTTTCCTTTTTATTTCTAGGTTTTTGGCCTTTAGGTTAGCCAACCTACTCTTTTCTTGCTTCTTCATGTATTTATTTGATCAAGTTCTCTTCTCCTTACTTAACTCTTGGTCATGGAGATCAATCCATGTTTGGATATGAAATATCAACTCATGATAACATCTATTATGGAGTTATCTCCATAAATCTTGTAATCTAATATTGAATCCTATTTGGTTCCATGCAAGTTGATGTGACACATGGCATTTGCCTTTTCATATGTTGCTCAAGCAAACATTTGTCTCTCGCAATCATTGTCTTTGGAACAATGCAACTCATGCTTGTTCCAAATGGTCTCCCACTCAGGATGACATAATCGAAGATGCCTCCATCACATTGTCTTCCCATGCTATCGTGTTGCAGGTCGTGTCATGCATTCCACCTTTACTCAAGGATGATGAAACTCTTAGCTCATGTGGTGTGTGCCCAAATAAATGCTCCCCATGTGCCCAACTGAACTTGGTGAGAGTGCCAACATACTAAAGCGCTACCCATGAAAAATCGTTTAGTCCACGAGTGCACTCATGTCACTTGCTTGAACATACCAATCTCCACTTGTGCCCAATGCCCAAACTAAGAAACTCCAAGTTTCCAACGTACCCCACAAAAGTGTCACGCATATGTGCAATGGATGCCCCACGC
Source organism: Pinus albicaulis (assembly GCA_034641835.2). Lineage (NCBI taxonomy): Eukaryota > Viridiplantae > Streptophyta > Pinopsida > Pinales > Pinaceae > Pinus > Pinus albicaulis. The sequence continues at coordinate 2,474 of JAXQQM020058520.1, read as the reverse complement.
CCGATGATGGTGTCACCACAATCTCCCACTTGGTCATCAACGAGGCATGTGCACTCATCACCTTGAGGGTTTGACATCCTTCCCCACTCAAAATTATTTTCGTCCTTGGTAATGCTCCAACCATCACATTCCTTGAGTTTCTCCAACAAACTAAAGTCTCACTGTTATATGAAGTGTTATATTAAGAAACTTGCCTTTGTCTATCATCTACTTTGGAATACCCCTTCATGCCTCCATGTGTCAGATCCCCATGTGCTCTAACTAACAATGTATCTAATTGGATCATAACACAAAATACAAAATATATCACATCATCCCACAAGTGCATCCACTTTGAATCCCATTGGCATCCATGTAGCTCCTCAATCAACTTGCTCTACTCAATAAGTACCCTATGGCACTAGACCATATGACTCACCATCTAGGTTAGGACAACAAGCCAAATCCTCATGGCTCAATGTGAAGCTGAGGTAGGAAATTCATCCTAATGACCACCCCCATCTCCATCCTCATTTGTCTTGTTGGAAAAGCTCCTCCACACTTCCATGTCATATACATCAACAAACATGGGACTTGATTATGCCTTCTACCTCCTTAATGAGTCACTCCAACTGGGGATCATGTGGCCACTCTCTCTTATAGGGTTTCTATGGATGAACCAATCTCTTACTTGGCTCATATGTACCAAGGCACATCTCCTCCTTGGCCACTCTCTTGGAACAAGGGTACCTCTATCGTCTCCTCTTGGAACAAACATGCATTCTCATCCTCTCATCAACTCTCTCTCAGTTCCAATGTCTTCTTAGAAATCTATCTATGAAATGTAATAATATTTTTGTTTGTTGTAGAAGAGCAGACTCAAGATAATATATCCTCGCAAGTGTTGAAATAACTCCATCAGAATTTTGATCTATACTTCTAATCATATGAAGAGAAGTAGCTCTATCACCTAAATCCATCCTCCCTCTCATGCTCCTTGTTGCTACTGGATCCAATCCTAATAGATTGAAAAAACAAATTGTTTGTGGAACTATGTAATAGATATGACAAGAAAATATATAGAAATAGAAAATATGCCCAATAAATAATAGAAGACAAAACTTCAGATCTTCATTAATATCAAAACCCTTAAGGTAGGGCAACACCATACATTCACTCCTTAAGGAAGAGATAAGCTTCTTGCTGACCAACATGTTTGCCCAAATAATAATCCTTGACATCTCTCAATGGAGTCTCTAGCCTTTATATAGGTTTCATACATGCAATACCATGGGTAGTTACCATGGGTCTCTCAATACCATACATCCAATACAATGGGCTTATCACTTTATTCCCTAGCCACATGTGGTCCCTTACATAATGTGGGTTAAACACTTTATTTATTAACTATGGCCCATTTATTTATCATTCTTATATTATTACATCATATTATTCCCTTGGGTACCTCCCTCTGTACCCTATATTATCCCCTCTAGGTACACTACATTACACCCCCGTTAAACATGTTTCGTCCCCGAAACATGAGAAGAACACAAATAATAAGATCTACTCAAAAGAGTATTCCACTGGTACCATTCATGTGCATCTAGCCATCCAAGGGAAAGGTGAACACTTGATCTAGTCGATGCCTCGCTCGCTTGAGATGGAAGCGGGTTCTAGTGGTTCTTCCTTGTTGATGTGTTGTTAGTGGATCGTCACACCTCTCTATGTGTCGTCCATGGTTTGTTGTCCTTGTTGCTAATTCGTTTCCACCTTGTTGGTTGTTGTCTTGTTGGGTGATGCGGGTGGTAATATGTTGAAGCTTTAACTGATGTAATATCTTTCATTAATTCCTCCATTATTGGTGATGGAGTGGTGTCTGGTTCTTTTGTTGGTACTTGCTTTGATGTATGTGTTTGGCTGTCTACCATCAAAAGCTCATCATCTGATGTGTCTGTGTTGTTAGATATTTTTGCTTCTTCCTCCTCAGTCTCTGCATGGTTCCTAATGAAAATATCGTGCAATGTAATTTTCTTCTTTTTATACCAGAGCTTCATGAATTTCTTTTGCACATTAAAATTGACAGTACCAACGAATTCCATCCGAGGATGTCCCAAAACAACATCCACAACAGCCATATCTGAAGCATAAAAATCAGAATGCAACACATACTTATCCATATAAATATTCAAATCTTTATAAATTTGAACATCTTCATTATCAACCTGTGTGTTTTCAATATGATTTGCCGGAACTTGCAATTTTTTAGCCAAATTCACATTGATACAATTATGCTTGCAACTAGGAATGATAGACACAACGATGTTCTCTTTCTGAATACTTCCATGAACCCGTAATATGGAAATATTAGTAGAAAATAAGTCTTTATGGCTCTTTTTGTCCTTCTTTCCGGCTTGAGACCACTTGTCCAAAAGGACTTTTTCAAGTTTTTTCTCGGGAAGTTTCCTCACTAAGCTGTCAAGTGAGGTCCACCA